>RJWM01025429.1:0-29366 GCA_004363535.1 Dasyprocta punctata | reverse complement strand
TTAAAGCTCATCTTAGAAACCTTAATTCCACCATATATGCCTGATATTTCCAGGGGATTCCATTGGCCAGAGTCCCCTGGTTAATCTTTTCATAATCTCTAGTACCAAGGAGTCAGATGCTGCCCCCTAGCACCAGAACCAAGGAGAATTCTCATATAAGACTTTGGGGACTATATACAGGCACAGTCTTCTGGAAAAGTGTTGAAGTATTTCATACTATATAAGATTCGTACCTGTCTCGGTTACTTTTCACTCGATGCTGAGACAGAATACCCAACACCCAAAATTAGGAAAGGAAAGGTTTATTTCTTACAGTTCTTGGAGGTTTCAGTCCATATTCGGCTGGTTCCAAGGCACAGTGGCATGACACCAGGGCAACACTTCAAGGCAACAGCAGAGCAAAGAGTGCAAGAGCAAGCCTCTTTTCCTCCCTTATATTGTACATAGGACACCCACCCTCTTCCAGGGTGGGTGTAGCATTCACAAATCTCCTTGCCTTCCTTTGCACAGGATGAGGATGTTTACAAAGTAAGACCCCTGGCTCCCTGCTGAATCTCTCAGTTAAACTTCCCACCTTCCCAAATTGACACAATGAACAGGTAAACTACTTGTGCTCTACACCCCAGGATGTAGAGCTGCTGAGTTACCTAATTAGGCTTCTGGACTTCTCAAGTTGACACAATGCATAAACCATAACAGCACCTAAGAATTTTAGGAGTCATGAGTGCCTGCTGGTCTCTTGCCAGTGCAGTCATTGTCACCTTAATTCCTCAGGACTGCAGTGGTTGTATACGTATTATAGAGGGAAGGAGTTAGATTTTTGGGATTTCCTCTAGCTCTAACTAATACACGACTTCACTTAAAGTTGGAAGTTATTTGGGCTACAAAAGTCCTAGCATGAGTGACAGAGCAGAATCATTTTTCTGTTCCAGAATTTCTATGCTAGACCCTGATGGAGTTGATATGACTCCTTTCCTTCACGTCAATTCTTCCCTTTCACTCATACAGTTGAGTTTCTACTTTTTCTTTGTGTTGTGCTTGCTATCTTCTCTTGGTCCTCTCTTTCCCTGATCTCAACTTACTGGAGTCTGTCTCACCCCCACCAGGCCTTCTCAAACCCTTCTTCCCCCATTGTCTTTCCTTGTATCTCTCAGTAGCAAGGAATATTTACCAGTCTTGTCTTCCCATCACACCACCTTAGACCACAGTTTGATTGTGAAAAGTAATTACCGTATTGTTCTAGTGAATCTTAATTGTTAACTAGATTAAGAGACTCCTAGATAGGCAATTAAATCATGGGGGCCACTATACTCACTAGTCATGGATGACAATGACTGTGTTGATTTCTTCCAACTTTCTACCTGTCTTGGTTACTTTTCACTCGCTGCCGAGACAAAATACCTGACGCCCAAAATTAGGGAAGGAAAGGTTTATTCTTACAGTTTCTCGGGAGTTTCAGTCCATACTTAAGTTGGCTCCAATGCAGCGTGGCAGGGCAGGTCTGCCTTTCATGGCAGCCGCGAGCAGCAAGGCACGCTGGCAAGAGAGAGAGAGGCGGAAGCGGAAGAGGAAGACCCGCCTTCCCTTACACTGTATGTCAGCTCCACCCCTGGGCGGGTACAGCACTGACATCATCAATCCTGGCGCTAGACAACAAACTGATCACAAGCATCAGACTCAGCCCCATCAAAAGTATGTGAGGACTTGGGGGTACATAGTATACCCAATACACTACCCTTAGAATATTGAAATGGTGCTCTTCATTTAGTTGGTGCCGAAACAATTTGGCATTGAATTGAATCCTGGATTTTTTTTTTATCTTCCATAATAGGAATTCAGGCTTCTGTCACATGACTTTTGTAGATCCTAAAGCTAAAACAGCATTTGAACAACATTGGGAGAATGTGTTAACAGACCAGAACAGAACCCTAACCATGCGGAGACAGCCCCACATCCTGAAGGGGATCAGAAACCACCTGAGGAGATCAGGCCAGACCATCTAACCTGCCATCTCTCCAGCTTGTACAAGTTCAATCCACCTTTGTCACTTCATGGTTAAAGTGACTTGCCAAACCAGCACATAACGTTGGCCTTCTCAGTAATTTCCTAGGTGATCACTAGATCAGAGGACTAAATGGAACTTTCCCCTAATAACGCATAATAGAAGATAAATGATTTTTCTTTCTAAAGTACATGAGTATTGTTTAATGGTTAGTCACTCATGTGTAGACAATATTTTATGATGGTTTAAAATTATATTTTGTAGCAAGAGATGTAATCTTTTTAAATCTCGATTGCCTCATACACCAAATCTAATTTTTCAGTCACTGTGATGGTTAGGTAAGGCTTATAAAGGATCAATTTAAAACAGCTGGGCATGGTGGCATGTGCCTTTAATCCCAGCACTCCAGAGGCTGAGGTAGGAGGAGCGTTGTGAGTTCAAGGCCAGCTTCGGCTACACCGCGAGCACAAGGCCGGCCTGAGCTACATAGTGTGACCCTACCACAAAAAACTAGGGCTGGGAGTTTGGCTCAGTGGCTTAAGCGCCTGTCTGGCAGGCGTGAGGTTGTGAGTTTGATCCCTGGTGCTGCAAAATAAATAAATAAATAAATAAATAAAATAAATAAAAATAAAATAGTACTTGGTACCTCATTGGCACTCAGTAAATGATGACCATCAACAAGCTATGTGAAAGTGAAATTGACATATCAAATAATTTTTTCTCTAGACAGTGGTCCAAAATAGCTTTTTTTAAATACAGGGTCTCACTGTGTAATCCAGGCTGGCCTTGAACTTACTATGTAGCCCAGGCTGACCTTGAACTTGTGGCAATCTTCCTGCCTCAGCCTCCTGAGTGCTAGCATTACAGGAATGCACACTGTACCAGGCCCTAAACACCTTTCTAATTAGTAAACTTAATTATGAAGTAGGAATCTGAAAGCATTTTATTAAGTATTAATTTACCGAAAAAAGAAAAAAGATTCAACACAAGCACAGTTACTACACTACATGTTTTGGTTTTTAAAAAAACATGAAAGCAAAAACAGTTGTCACTTTAAGAGCTACAGTAGGTCCCACGAGGCAATTAAATATCTTAAAGAATCACCTTACATTTGCCCCAGTTCAGGAACAGTAATACTGCAAGTTAGTCACATAAACAAGTTATTTGTAGCAAAATAATTCTATGTTGGCTCATAAAACACCAGTAAAATGCATTAGGATTCATGCTTTCCTCAGATGGTTTGGATCTGATTACACTAACCTCAATTGCTGTGAGATTACCAACGATGATAAAAGTCAGTACTTTCTCCCAGGTGTATTATTTGGCAGAACTTGTGTTGCTTCAGGACAGTCCATTTCCCCTAAAAATGATCGTAAGGAAGAAAAATGTGGCCAGTGACAGGGGCAGAGATCATGTGGCAGCCGGTCAACTAATGGGTCCTATACTTGGCAAAGAGAGGCTCCTGCAGATAAAGGAAGAAGCATAATCACGTTGCTAAAAATGCACATCGCTGTTTGGCTCTTCAATAACAAATCGGCTGACACGGGGGCATAGGCATGAGGCTAAAAATAACTTGCTGAGGCACGGCACCCTGAAGCACCTCAGTAATGACAGACTACTGTTCCTTGGTGGTCAGACCCCTATTTGACAAAGCTAAGATATTACATCCAGGAGCATCAGATAAAGGAACACAAAACTTCAATGTGGCAGTGGAAGATTATGCTCCTGGAAATGTGAGGCCTAACCATCAAATAAGGCAGAAGATCCTGCGCACAAAGAGTATTTCTATGCTCAAAATAGATCATTGTAACAGAGCCATTTTGTTGTAAAACACTAAGATAATATTTACCTGATTGTCATTTGGCATCACCAGGGACTCGATTGTCAGTCAAAATGCCTTCGTAACTGTATTACGTAGGGCTGTGAGTCTACCTCCTGACTCTGAAACCTGGCCGCCTCTATAAAATGTGGTGAACAAAACTGTTGGATGCTGTGAACTTAGATTAAGGTAAAACGGAATGCCTGAAAGACATGAGACTTATACTTAGTATCCTGGCTCTAAGTTGAGTTAAAAAATAAAAGTTCAACCTAAATTCTGCTGTAAACTGGTGATCATTTGAAGCACTTTTGAGAGAGCTGCTGCTGTTGCTCTAATGAATCGTCATGCTATCTGGTGGAACTGGTACCTTGGGTCCTGATCGCAGCATTTTCCAGGGTACTGGACCTCGCAGGTATCCTGAGCAAATCCCTCACTCTTCCTTCCTAATCTTGAACCTTGAATTTCCTACCTGTGTGATTTGGGTGTGTTAATGCACTATGGCATTCAGGTCCAGCCGATCAATATGTGACACTAAGAATGGGCAGGGAGTCTAAGTTGGTTTGATTGAAATGAGGGTCAGTTCTTTTGTTTGATTGCCAAGGGGTGGAAATAGCTTTCTGCCCTGTATGTGAATAAGGATGTATGTATCACCAATACACAAAAGCCAGTTAGGGTTCCATAAACTTGCAACAATATTTAGGAAGTATGTTTTTAAAAATGTATGTGTGTTTTTGCTTGAACTTATTGTGTGTGAAGGTGTGGACAACTATTTCAAAGACAGTAGGAGACACCTTGGTAGCCATTGTTGATTTCCTGGTGTCTTGTTTTGGGGTCCTGTGCTGCTTGCATTGTTCTGCTCTGATCTGATTTGTTCTGATCTGTTTTATTCTCTTTAAAATAAAAAATAAAAATGTATGTGCTATGTATATGCAAACATGGAAAAAACACAAGCTACCTGGGTGGGTAAATCCCCCAAAAATATGTGCAGTGGGAAAAGCAAAAATTTAGCTGAATACTATTGAACACTTAAAGAAATCAAGAAATATATTAATCAATATGAAACTCAAATATGAAAATTTTCACCTCTAACTTGTGCTATACTTTTGATGAATTTGCAATGAAAATTTTATAAAGTTTTTTCAAAGACCTCGTTATGTTGGGTACTCCGGAAGCAATGGTGAGGTGGAGTTGGGAGGCTAGATGTTCACTAGGAAGCTGGGAAAGGAGCAGGGAGAACACAGGACTGGGCAGAAGGAGAAGTCAAGCTGCAATGCAGCCTGGGTAATGCTGAGGCAAGATCATCCTCCTTCAGATCAAAGGGACCTGTATCTCACTCAACCATCAGATAGGTCAGCTCTGGGAATGCAATGATAATTGGCTCGACTTAGCCCTTCTACTGTATCTTAACGCATTCTTGCTACTATAACAAAATGCAAAGGGCTGGATAATTTATAAATAATAGGAATGTATTTCTCACAGTCTGGAGGCTACAGTAAGGACAGGATCAAGACATTGGCAGACCGAGTGTCCGATAAGGGTTTACTCTGCTTCTGGGATGGCATCTTGGTAACTGTGTTTTCTAGAATCACAAAAGGACAAAAAAGAACTTGTTATAAAGGGCTTTTTATAAAGACTCAAGGGAACTACAAATCCTTTTGCAGGCTTAAAGAGGAAGGGAGCAGGAAAAGTGGGCTGTTCCTGAGAGCTGAAAGGAGCCCCTGCTGGTCACCACAGCCCCTGGTCATCACTACAAGGAAATGGGAACAAAACTCTATTACAGCCCCATGAGCTTGAAAGAGGAACCTGAATTTCAGAAAGGTGGGCAGCTCTGCTGACAGCTCAACTTCAAGCTCATGAAATGCTACTGCTACAGTTTGGATAATGAACAGCCCCCAAAATCTCATTCATTGAGGCCCAGCTGGTGGCACTACTGGGAAGTGGTGGAAACTTTGGAAGGAAGTGGATCATTACAAGTGTCCCCTGTAAGGGATATTGTGACTCTGGGCCCCTTCTTCTTTCTCTTTTGGCTTCTTGGTCACCACGAGATTAGCAGTTTTGTCTGCTATGTGCTCCATCATGATGCACAACCTCACAGACCTTACGACAAGCCCAAAGGATGCCAAGGAGTAACACCTCTGAAACCCATGAGCCAAAAGAAGTCTTTCCTTCTTTGAAGTTCTATCAGGTATTTTGTCACAGTGACAGCAAACTGACTAACACGCCTGCACAGAGAACTCAGCTCAGCTGTGCCCAGAGTCCTGACCCATAGCAACTGTGAGATAATGAATTGGTGTTGTTTTAAACTGCTGAGATTGTAGTTATTTTTATACAGCAATAGAAAACTAAAACTGAAGGGAACTGGAAAAGACGACAAAAGTCAGCAATTAATGGTACATAGAGAATGACAGAGCCAAAAATAGCCTTCCCGACAACCAAGCACTTGCGTTTCCTATTATTATGGACCTTTAAGGGTGATATCATAAGGGATCCTTTGAGGCATGGATACTCAATTCATAGTAGTCTAAGCATTTTCCCCCTCCAGAGCTGGTGCAGCTACTCAATCATGCCGGCACACGTTCTTTCTATTTCTCAGAATCTCTGCCATCTCGTATGTGTTAGTCTTTTGTCTTCACGTGTTGTGATGCTGAGATGGCTGCCCCAGGCATTCCATGTCTTCTAGCCAGGTCAGGAGAAAGTTTAGTCAATGGAGTCCGATCTTTTGTATGGGAAAGTAGAAGATTTTCTGAAAGCCCCACCCAGAGGACTCACTTCCATCTCAGTGACCTGCGTGGGATTTCATGGGTGTACTTAGACCAGTGTTGGCTGAAGGGAATGGGATTGCTAGGACTGATTCAGACAGTGACACTTAATTGTCTAGGGCTAGGTACAGATCCCTGCCAATAACTGAACAAATTAGGGTTTCTTTCCTATGAGGCACAAAGCAAGAATGGACTCTGGTTGGATAATAGGTGGTGTCTCCCACAGACCAAAAGAACATTTCATCATTGTCTTAGTTATTATTCTCATTGCTGAGACAAAACACCTGACACCCAAAGTTAAAGGAGGAGCAGAGTTTGTAGAGGTTTCACAGTTCATAGTCATCTGGCTCCAAGGCAGGGCAGCATGGCACAGGGGCATCACAGAGGAGAAACAGTCTGTGGAGGGCAGCAAGGAAGACAGCAAAGCAGCAAAGCAGCAAGCAGCCACAGCAGCCCTCATTTTATCCCTTATATGCCGTTACCTGCTCTTGGAGGGTCTTCCCATTAGCCTCTCCCTGAACTATGCCAAACCAATCAGTGGACTAAGCTTGTAATCACACATCCTTGATCCCAGCATCACACACTTTAGCTCCAGCCATCTCAGAAAAGCGCCACCTATGGCTGCTTGAGGCTTTGGAGGGACATTTAGACACAAGCCATAAAACAATCATTAATCCAACAGATGTTTGTTGGGTACTTGCTTTGACTTGACCCAAGGTTTACAAAGGTGTGTGTGTGTGTGTGTGTGTGTGTGTGTGTGTGTGTGTGTGTTAGGAGGGAGAAGGACATGGGCATGTGAACAATAATTACAGTGAAAACTTATTTAATTAAAACAAATAGTCTGTACTTTTGTATTGCCCTTAGTATATTCCTTACCACAGATACTTTAGGTGAACTACAAAAACAGCACTAACAGGCCCTACCTAAGAAGTCTTGTGTTAATTTGTGCTTTTGAAAAAGAGAAAAATGTTTTAACAGGAAGAAAATAAACTTTTAGGAGCTATTAAATTAAGTATTGATTGGTATCTTTTTAAAATCAATGTCTTGAACTAAATCTGGGCAGGCAGCATAGCTACATTTAAAATGCAGATGTGATGGAAATACAGACATAAATAATCTCCAGACTAGGAGGGGTAATGATCTGTCTCCATTTTATGAAAAGAGCAGCAGTCAGTTTCTTTTTTTTTTTCTTTCTAATTATCTCTTTTTTAAAAAACTTTTTTATTTTAAGTAGAATAAAACCCAACAATATGAAACAGAATAAAGCCAATCAAAACAAAGCAGTGAAAGTGATATAGAACTTCAAAGCAGGATGATAGGCCATCCACAATGGCTGCCATAATATACCTTGTTGTCTTCACAATAGTTGACTACTCCCTCAGACACAGTAAAATCAAATCAAATAAAACCAACCAAAACAAAGCATTGAATAAAATAAAACAATAAATTGGAACAAAACAGGACAAGGCTGGGTTTCAAAAACAAGACAGAAGGAAGTCCCCCATATTTGTCACGTTGCATACTGTCATCCTCCCAACAGATGCTCGGACTACAGGCCTTAGTCCTGCAAAGTCAATCAAACCATCTCAGCATTTAGTTGTTTTTATACCTCGGTTGCTATCAACTCAGCCTATCCTCTGAACCAGTTGGTTGCTTCCAGAGTGCGGAGAGGGGTCATGATTTGGCTCACGGGAAAAGTGAACTGGGCCCTGCCTCGCAGCAGTCAGTTTCCATGTGATTTACATACAAGTCTCAGGTGTTCCACCTACTTCAATATATACATAAATACCCTAGAAACATGCATATGCTTTAAAAATATTTAGCTTTTGATTTCCCAACTTCATTCTTGAGAAATGTCTTTATGGAAGGTTCTTCCAAACTCTAATTTGATGGATCCAACACTTGGGCTTGTTGGTAGTAGAGAAATTATTTCAGTGATTAACTGTTCTGGTGCCCACTTGGCATTGAGCAGGGGGACCAGTTTCACAGTCACATAATTAACCAGCAATTTGCTCTCATGTCAAACAGATGCAAAGAAAGGAGCGGCCTGTCACAGATCATACAAAGGAAGAAGTTTGCAGTATTTACTTTTTAAGGTGTAAAGATTCAAGAATCAGTAGGAAATTCTAAGATAATTTCATGTGTGTCCTATTCAAATATATGAGTTTCCATTTTAGGTGATGGCAAATACGACCGTGTCTTTTCCAGGGAAAGCTACTGACTGGGGAGATGGGCAACACACACTCTGGTACCCGCCGCGACTCAGAGCAGAGCCCTGTGAGTCTTTTACTAGAGCCCTGCGATTCCTAAAGGTGCAGTGTGATAGAAGTTATGCCAGTTTGCTTTTCTACTTTGTGGGACTTTTAAATGAATTAAAAAAATGAAAACTGAAACTGCTTGTTAAAAGAACGGAGTGTAAGTCCTGGGCCATCCCGTGTGGGTCTGATTTCCACTCCAGCTCTTAAGTCTTTTTACCACTGTGCACAGTCTTGCTAGACTCTCTAGGAAACCTCCCAGCCCCAGGGAGAGGGAATCTCATCCCTGTGGACACACAATTCTTTTAGGGACCGAGGTTTACAACTTCTCAAGGTTCTGCTGGCTTCCTCTCCAAGTGGTTTGGAGGGTTTCTAAGCCCCCAAGTTCCTGCTCTCTAGCTTTGTCTTAACAGCTAGTCCATTAGAGAGAGACCAGCTCATCCGAGCACTTGAGTTTTCCCTTCTGTAAAAGCAATAAACTAGGTTTTGTGTGATTCTTTTGTGGCTTAGAAACTTTACTGAGCTGTAACATCTACCATCAAATCTACCTATGTGAAGTGTATGATGAGTTTTACTAAATACATACGGTTATAAACTGGACACCACAGTCTAGTTTAGAACATATCTGTCACCCTAAAAGTTCTTGGGCTTTCTTTGTGTGGTGCTGGAGACACCAGGCAAGTGCTCTACCACTGAGCTATGACCCCAGTTCCTCCATTTGCTTTTGATAAGGGAGTACTCTCCACTTCTGAGAAAATGTTGTATTATTTAGTTCCATTATTATATTCCAAACTAAACATTACCATCAAAATTTTTTTTTTCTTCAGAATTAAACTGAGGAAAGGATCTTTCAAGACTAGGTCTGGGTAAATTGCCCAGCCTGGTCTCTAAACTGTGATCATCCTGCTTTGGTCTCCCAAGTAGCTGGGATTATAGGACTGTGGCACTGCACCCAGCTTGAATGTAACATTTCTTATTCCTCAAAAAAAAAAGTCTAGATTCTCAGTATTGCAAAACTATTTTATTTTTATTCAAACTAAATGTTTACTCATATTTTGTTCTTGTAAGGATACTGCTTATTTAAAAAGTTGAAGGCAATTACTTTGCTAATGTGGCTTATATGTAATCCTGTATGTGATGAATTAAGTGTTTACAACTTTTTTTTTAACTAATTCATGCACACAGAAAAGCCATCCCTACAACTGTGAGATGCCTAAGGTTGCAGCTGGTGTCTGTTTTCAGGGCCCAGGCGAGAGGGACCACCCTGCTGCATCTGAGTTGGTGTGGGCTTCTGTGAGTCGCTCTGGATAAGGACCTAGGTCAGTGAGTGGTATATTTTTAATTTTAAAACATATCCTAAAATTGTCCTGTAGTGAGACATCACCAACCTAAAGATCCTCTTGGAGGATATGAACTTTAGTTTACTATATGCTCATGGATACTGAATGTGATCAATGTTTTAAACATTTGCCTATCTGGTAGATGAAAAAGCATCTCAGTATTTTGATTGATATCTTTATAATTACAAAGGTTTATTGCCCTTTTGCATTCCTTTTGATATGAACTGCCTAATCTTATTTCTTTGTACATTTTTTCCCATTTTTGTTTCTTTCTTGCTTATGGACACTTTGCACAGTTACAAAAATAGTTCTTTGCCCACAATGTGCATGGCAATTTTTTCAGTTTCTATTTGTCTTTTAGTTTTGATATCATGTTTTCCATGCAGAATTTAAGTTAGCAGTCTTTTTCGTACATGGAATTTGGATTTTGCAATGTTTTAGAAGCTCCTCTATATGCCTATATTATTTTTTAAGGAGCTACTCACATTTTCTTCCAACATTTTTGTGAATTCAGGTTTTAAATTTAATATTGATCCATCTGGAATTCATATTGGCATTGGGACTGAGGAAAGAAGTGTAACCTCTACCTGATTTGGATTTATCCACTATCTTTCTCTGTTTCTTCAATCAATACTCAACATCATTGCTTGGTGCCTTTTGGACTTAACTCACCTTCTCCTTAACACGCTGCAATCTGACTTCAATATCTACTTCTGTAGTTAAAGTTTCTTTTCCTTCAAAAGTTTCCTCCTTTATTTTTTTGTTTCTAAGATTGTGCTTCATTGCCTCTTTTAAAAGACCTACCTTCTTTTGCTATTTTAAACCCATGTAATTCCCAGTTGGAGGACAGTGGGTGAGATGTTCATAATATTGGACATATTTTGAGTCATCACGCTGGGGAGTGGTGTTGCTGCCATTGCCTGATTAGAAGCAGGAATCCTGCTAAGCATCCTTCAATGCACAGATCAGCCACCCACAGCAGAAAATTATGGCCCCAACGTCAGTGTAGCCAAGGTGGGGAAACCCTTTCATACTAGTGGCATGCTGCTTTCAGGAGCATTTAAATGTGTAAGGCACAAGGGACATTATTAGGATGGATACAGTGACTGAGTGACTTGGGAATGCTAGCTAAATTTACAACAGGAGCTAAGAATGCAAAACACCTCTGCAGTGTAGCACAGTCTCAGGCACTGAGGAATTTTCCCATCCCCCAAAGCCAATAGTATCCTTGCTGGAAATTCTGCAATGCAGTTATTCCTCTACATGCTTTCTCCATTTCCTTTATTGGTTTTCCCCTTTCACCCAATGACTGTGTTATTCAAGTCTCTGCTCTCTCTCTCTCCGAGAGCTCATCCTGTCTATTGATTTATTGCAGCTGCAAATACCTGATGATGACACTGGTGTGATTGGGTATTTTGGGATGGCAATGCTATGCTGACAGTCAAGATAAAACCTGGGGGCTGGCGTGTAACTCAGAAGTAGGCTGCTTGTCTAGCATGCACAAGGCCCTGATGTTGTCTTTAAGCACATTTTTTTCCATTGGTACAGGGCTTGCACCCAAGGCCTTGCAATCATGCTACTTGTGAGCTGCATCCCAGCCTCCTTCAGCACTTTCAAGGAGTCATTTTAAGCTAGGCGCAGTGGGACATGCTGGCAGCCCCAGCTAGTGAGGAGGCTGGGGCAGGAAGATTGCAAAGTGTGAGGCTAGCCTGGGCAACTTAGTGAGACCCTGTCTCAAAGTAAAAAATAAAAAGGCCTGAGGATGTAATTCAGTGTGAAAGTCCTAGGTTAAGTCCTTCGTACTGCAGGGGGAAAATAGTTATCTCATTAGCTTCTGACCTCCATTTTTCCTGGTAATGTCACCTATTTATATTGTGTCCTCCTACAAATAATGTGTATTTTTCTCCGGATGACTTTATCTTCTATTTGTAGTGGTTTAATTATGATGTGCCTAGTGGTGGTTTTTTGTGCTTAGCCTACTTTGGGTTAGTTGAGTTTTCTAGGATCTATCATTTGTCACTTTGGGGCTGTTGTTGACAGTATCTCGTCATATATTTCTTTGCCCCATTTTCTCCCTCTCTGATTTCTGGGCATCGGGTTTCATATATGTCAGATGACATGACACTGTCACACAGATCTCAGATCCTCTGTTCTGTGCTTTTCTTTTTTTTTTTTTAAATATTTTATTAATAATAAAAGACAAGACAGAAGAGAATCCCCCATACATGCTACGTTTCCCACTGTAAAGAGATGCTTGGGATGTTGACCAGAGGCCTGGCCAAATCTACAAAACAAAAGTTAGTTGATGTTCCCTGGTTGCTATCAATTTAGCCAGACCTCCGAAACAGCAGCTTGCTGACGGGGGTGTGGGGGTGGGGGGGTGGTAGTGTTTGTCCCTGATTCCAAGCCCGCGTGCCGGTGCCGCTCAGGCCGGGCGGCCCGGGCCGGGCCCTGCAAGGGGCCCTCTCGTTCTCCTCTGAGGTCAGGACCCCGGAAGGCAGTCCATACTTGCTTCCTGATCTGTGCCTGCACCGCTCAGGCCGGGCGGCCCGGGCCAGTCCCCACCTGTTCTGTGCTTTTCTCACTTTATTCTTTGTGCTTCATTTTGGACACTTTTACCAACATGCGTTCGGGACCATTAACCTTTTCCTCTGCTTAGTCCAGCCTTCTATGGGGTTTATCCAATATATTTTTTTTATTTCTGGTATTATGTTTTCCTTTTAGCTTATCTGAAGGATCTTTTGAATAGTGTCCACTGCTCTGCTGATGCTTCATTTCTTCGCACATGTTTTCTACCTTTCCAATACACACATCAAGCATTTTTCTCATAAGGTTCCTGTCTGATAATTTCATCGTCTCAGCCATCTATGTGTGTACTTTGGTTGACAATTTCCTCTCTTGACTGTGAGTCACATTTCTTATTCTTTTGTATAACACACAGCTGTCACTGTGTGTAGTATATTTCAGATTAAAAAAAAACAGTAGAGGGTTGGGTATAGCTCAGCAGTACAGTGAGTGAGTAGCATATACAAGACCCTGGGTTCCAAGTTCAATCCCTGGCACCAAAAACCAAACACCAAAAAAACCAAACCAAAACAAAACAAACAACAGCCCAATAGAGTCTATGGTAAGTAGTAATTAACTTGAAAACAAAGTGTACTTCTCTTCTCCTAGAGCGTGGTCTATTTCATTTTGAACTGTAGTTGAACTGAATCTAGGCTTAGCTATAACTTATTTGACTAACTTCATCGCTGGGATCAAATATATTGAAAATAGGAGCAGGCTTTCTTTCCCTCAGCATATTTGGGGGGTGAAAATGTCTGAACAGCCTTATAGTTTTCACCAGAGCTGTCGGCTTTCAAGTGCTGAGAAAGCATGTTCAGCTTTAGCAGTCGGAAGCCTGCGTGGTGGGTCACTGCTTTCTCTCTAGTTACATGCTCAGTTCGTTGGGTTTTGAGCTATCTCTCCCCTCCCAGTCTGTGCAGGGTTCTTACCTTACTCACTGGGAAGTTCCCGGATGCTTGAGGGCCATGCCTGTGGGCGGTTTCTCTGTCCCACCCTGTATCAGGTGCCGGAAACCCCTGGTGCTTCTGATGCTTTCTTGGCTCTCTGGCCTCATCTCCAGCCCTTGGTGGCTGGCAGCCCAGGGAGCCTGAATAAGAATTTCTCTCATCTTTCTTGCTCTGACCTTATCTTTGAGAGACCCCATTTGTCTGAGGAAAGATCTGCCTCTGTTCTCCTGCTTTGCTTCTAACCTTAACAAATCCTCCCGGTGCTGCTGTTGAAGACCCATAGGAAAGTGAGGCCGGGGGTGCAGATTCACTGTGAGCTGCTTTTCCACAGAGTTCCCTCTTGTCATGTTGGCTCACATAGCCTTCATGTGTGCCCAGAATTCAGCAGCGTTCTTTCCTCCCTTTTCCCTCTCTTCAGGGTAACAGCAACCATGGGCATCTCCTTTCCTCTCAGGAGCCTGTTTCTGGAGTCTGAGTCCTTTAGTTTCCTTCACAGCCTCAGTTCTCTCATAAGATTTTTTTAAAAGATGGTTTTATAGTTTGGTTTGGTCATTAGGATGACAGCTATGGTCTGCTGAGACCTTCTGCACTCTAATTGGAAGCAGACAACTGAGATGGAATTATCTTCGAGGCATCTTTTCTCCTCATCTCAGCCCCTCTGTAGCCAGACGTTTTTTTCCTCCTGATGTGACTGTCATGACTGTAGTTGAAATAAATCCTCATGACTTCAGGATAAAACTTCAAACACTGGCTGACCTCACTGGCAGCCTCTCTCAACTTGGCCTTGCCCTCTTCCAATCTCTCTGTTACCTGGTTGCTGCCCTTTAATCTCCAAATGCGGGATCTGAACTACATTGCATCCAACTGCTTCTTTGGTATTGTTTTATTTTTTTAAAGCCCTGACTTTATTACAGTGATATTAGGTAATCCGTAACATATTTGTGAGGGTTAAAGAACCTGCTCAAACCCCACTGCAGCGATCTGCTGGAAACACCCCTGCTGCCCTCGCTAGATAGGGTGTTGCCTCTTGTGCCTCCGACAGCATCAGTTCTGATGCTGAATGTGGTCACTGCAAACTAGGATGCTTGTCCTCTCTGCCTCTTGTTGCCAGAACTGACTCATCTACATCTCATCTACTCATTCAACAAATATTTACCACCTACCAGGCTTTCTTCTAGGGGCTGCAGAAACCCCAAGAAACAAGCAAGGCTCCTGGCTTTGTGCAGCACGGCTGTGCCTCAGCTTATGATGGGTTATGTACTAGGGAACATAGGTCGAAAATATTTTAAGTAGAAAATGCATGTAACACACCTAATGTGTAGCGAACATCTTGGCTCTGCCTAGCCTACCTGAAACATTCACATTAGCCTACAGTTGGGCAAAACCGTCTAAGACAACATTTCTTTTACAGTAAAGCATTGAACATGTCATGTACCTGTTTGAAATCTGCACCATATTACACCATCATAAAGCCAGAATATCATAAGTAGAGCCATGAGAAGCGAAGGACCACTCTATGGTTTAACTCACCCAGTTTCCCCAGAATTTTCCCAGGTTTAGCACTGAAAGCCACAGATCCCATGTGCCCCTCCTCGGTTCAGTGGAAGTCTGGAGGAAAAGCATCGCAGGCAAAGAGCACAGCAACATTGAAACGCCCTTCTTCTCTAGGGCCAGTTATAAACTGGCCTGTGAGAAACCCCTTCCCTTGAAAAAAAGAAAAAAGAAAAAAGATATTGATTATAGCAGCTGTCTAAATATGGGACAAACATATTCAAGAGAATCACAAATGTATAAGGAACTGTTTGTTGCATGCTTGATCCCAGTATTTACATTCCTTCTGTGGATCTGGATTATACAGGGTCTTAATAATCGTAAACTGCTTGAGACAACCACAGTGGAATTGGCTTCAGGCACTGTTTTAAAATCCAGTCCCCAGCAGGGAAAAGATTGTGGAATGACAGCCACCCCATAGCCTCAACTGAGCCACAAGCAGCAACTCCTACTTTTTGGGCTCAAATAAATTTTGCTGTATCACAGGTTGGAACCTCTGCTTTTCAGGAAGTAGAGTTGTATCTCCATCTCCCTTCCAATTGATGCTAAAAGAAGCCAGATGGGTGAGACATAGAGGGTTGTCAGCGTATCTACCCGGTTATCAAACTTCCAATCCCCAATAGTTGGAGGCAAATTATAATCACTCAGGTCATCAGTTTACAGCCTAAAGGAAAGAGAAAAAACAAAGTCACTTGTTTTTGTTGTGGGGGGAAGCGGCATTTTGCCAAAATTGTGCTGCTGCACCTGTAGGGGCAACATGGCCACTCTCTGTCCCTTCAACAAAACCTTTGATTGTCTGTCCGAAGTGTAGACGAAGGTGTCATTGGGCCACTCGATGTAAATTTAAAACTGATGTGGAAAGCCTTCCTGTTCCAGAAGAAAAACTTCCAGCAGGGCCTACAACAGCCCTGCCAAAGTGTAGAGGTGCTACAGCTCAGACAACTTCCCTGAGGTGGCACGGCCCTGCTTGGCCCAGCAGGCTTCTGGTGGTTAGGGGGGTAACGTGGTCCTGATTTGTGGTTTGCTGATTTTTGTTCACAAAATACTCTCAAAAAAGACAATTTCAAATAACCAATGAAACAACTAAACTTCTAAAAATTCAACATTTGGCTTTCATGAGCTGATAATTGACTGACTCCAGCATATCACTGTCTCACTATAACTTCGTAGTGAGTCTTGATATCTGGTAGTGTAAATTCTCAAGTGCTGTTGTTTTTCAAAATTATTTACTTCAGGGGTACTTGTTTCAAATTCACAATTAATGTAACTCTATGTTTAATTAGGTCTTTTTTGCTTTCTTAAGTCAATTTTAGTTTTCAATACACTGACACTACACTAAATTGCTAAATTTCTTCAGTTTGTTTCCAGAAGAGGGAATTGTAAATTTACATACTTCAGAGGAAATGGGAAAACAGTTTAGAACAAGATTAGGTAAAAAAACAAAAAACAAAAAAACACAAATCTAGCTGGACCTCTACAGATTTTAAAGGATTATTTAACAGGGAGAAACTGCTGCTTTCTGCTCCTCTCACTACTTCTCAGGACCCCCAAGCCGGGGAGGGAACCAAAGAGCTCCACTGAGCCTGGAGCTGAGCCCAAACAAAAGAGATGAAGAAACAATGTTGCTTCTTTCAACTGCAAGGGGAAAATCAAGATTATAGTTCAATCTACTCAAAACAGGGTTCAAATCTCCCCAGATTCTTGCATTGCTTAGTTGGTTATTCTTCCCTTGACAAAAATTGGAAAATCTGTAAATATAGAAAGGCTATCTAAGGGTTTTGGGTCTTCTCATACTTATTGGGTTCAACAGATTGAGCAGGATCACCCTTAGATAAAATTGATAATTAAAGAAAAAAGCATTTAAAGCACTTTTAGACACAGGAACAAATGCTTCAATTATTGCCCAGCGCCACTGGCCTATGGCATCACCTCTGGATGTGACAACTACAGGTCTACAGGTGTGAGCAATGTTTCTCAACCTTGTAAAAGTGCTAAATTGATTTAACCTGGAGGGATGCCAAGCGTATCTTTACTGCCACATGCAAATTGATTTGCTTTTGAGTTACAAATTTGTGATCAATTTAGAATAGTAGCCCCAAGGGTGTGGAGGAGACTTCCTTCAATGGGTCAGAGAGACATCTCCAAAATTTGATTTCTAGTCATCAGGATCTAAAACCATTTCAGAATTTTGCCTAAAAAAAAATATATATATATATATATAATATATATATATAATATATATATATATATTATATATATATAGTGTAAGGCACAGAGAACTTCCCCTGGGACCTGCACCAAGGAGTTGGGGTTTGCAGCCCTGCCTCCCATGTACTGAGGAGTGAACTCCACAGGGGCTGCCAGTTCTTTCAATGGCTGCCCCACTGGCAGCACTGCAGCACTCGGCCTGGGTCAGGAGAAGTGAGACATGGCTCTGGCCTGCCTGAGCCACCCCAGGTTTTCCCATCATGTGCACAGGTGCTGTATGCATCAAAAGTTTACACCACACCATTGTTCGAATTCCAAACAACAGCGGGGTCTCCAGGCCACAGCAGGAGCACAACCCATGTGTCACAATGGCAAGAGAGAGCCAAGGTGCCTAAATACAAAATGCGGTTTTTTCTCTATACTTTACTACAAAAATTCCTTATAATCTTCAGGTCTAAAACTAGTTAAGCCTGCGCACAATTTAGATTTCAAAAAACAAAAGGGGGAGTTCACCTCATAATACATTTTACTTGGCAGTACATACCATTTAAAATTTTGAAATTCTAATAAAGATATAACTACTGCAACAGAAAGATAGTGCAATCAAATAAAGGCTAAGAAGAGTTCTTTGGAAAGGTCTTCATACTGGACAACCAAAGCACCCAGTCCAGTGCTGATTTGGGGTCGAGGCTATGTTTATGTTTTTCCAGGAAATACTAAATGGCTTATCTGGGTGGCAGAATGTGCTGTCTGGCTGTATTATAAACCCAAAACCAGAGAAGGAGTTGATTCCACCTCTCAAGAAACAGATGCTCAGTTCTATGACAGTGATTCCTTGGAGACCACACCACAACCGATAGAAATGAATGAAGCTAGAATCAACCTTAATAGACCCAAGATGCCCAGAAGATGGTAACAAAAAATAAATAAATAAATGAATAAATAAATAAATAAAACCAAAGATCTAAATAGATGATGAGTGCATGTTAAGTCCTATGATAAACATATGTTAATTATAGATAAGATTTTGTCCTTTCCAAATTCTAAGAGACCTCTGCAAATTGACCTACAATAAATGGTCTATTTATAACAAAATCTACAATTGTAAAAAATTAGTGTAATTCAACTTGGCTAAAATATATATATATATATTTTTTGCGGCACCGGGGATTGAACTCACAGCCTTGCGCCTGCCAGGGCAGGCGCTTAAGCCACTGAGCCAAACTCCCGGCCCTGGTTTTTTTGAGGCAGGGTCGCACTATGTAACTCAGGTCGGCCTTGCGCCGCGTTGTAGCCCAAGCCGGCCTCGAACTCACAACGCTCCACCTACCTCAGCCTCCCGAGTGCTGGGATTAAAGGCGTGCGCCACCAACGCCCAGCTGGCTAAAATATATTTGAGTGCACTCTGATTGTGTAAGATGTTTGTCAGTCTTCCTGTGTATCTGTTTGTCTGCTTGTCCCGCCTGTAAGCAATTATTGGGAGTCAGCTGAGCTAGTGATCGTTCACACCGGTGGAGGTGAAAGCACAAGTGCCCGTACAGGAGCGCCCAAGTGGCACGGAGCACCGAAGAAATGCTCTGAGGGCATGGGGTGCTGGAGGTGACAGGTGTTCCAACTCCAAGGACATGGGGTGTAAGGAGTGAGCTAGTTCAGCAAAGGGGCATGATACAAATGTATAAATAGCCCCCGGGAACTTAGAGGGTTCTTGGGGACACCAACAGCTCTGTTTGTTTCTATGTCTGTTCGAATCTGTACAGATTGTCTGTCCATGTTTGTCCATTTGTCCATTCTGTAAACTGCTGTTCCTTTTATTTTGAGCTCAACAATTTTTTCTCCTTTTGTTTTACATTCTTGGATCATTTAATCAAAGTTTAATTTGGATAATAGACTTTAAAAGCATGCTTCCACCTGGGTTCCCAGTTAGTCCAAATGTTGTTAAAATTGGTTATGTAAATGTAATATATATTGTTACTTATTATGGACTTGAGAGTCTCTCATTGTTCAACAAAAGTGTTCAATGTTATAATTGGGTTTTTCGTTAAGTCCTCAAAAAGTTATTAAGATGAGTAAACAAAATTCCTTGCAGGGAAGATTATTGGACAGGGCTCCATTTGATGAATAAGAAAGCAGCTGCCTGGTAACATTTTTAATCAGTTCTTGTTCATTGATTGGAGGTCCCAGTGATCTCCAAAGCCTTATGGGAGACACCCCAACTAAAGTTATATAAAATATTATTGTAATATGTTCACATCGGTCATCATCAAAAGAAATAATACAATGAGGTTTTTGATTTAAAAATGCCCATACAAAGCTTTCATATGGCTATGAAAGATTGTTCCTAGCATCATGGTGTATTTATGTACTCATGCCTCCAGATGTACAGGTCTTCAAAAATGTAAAACTGATTGTTTATGGTGACAAACTTTTGTTTCAGATTCAGATCTCTGCCTTTAACAAAAACTTGTGAGATGTGCATCCCACTAAAGGTCAACAAGTTAGGTAAAAGCTTTATGTATTGGATAAGGACGATTGACCAAAAAGGGGGTATCTTACGTTAAAAGAATATGCAAATTCAAGTGTGTTAAAAAATGTCATCATAATTGTCATGTTACAACATTAGGTATGGTTTTGTTTTCTAATTTTCTGTGTAAAATATGTAACAGTTTGTTAACATTCTACAGGTATTCAAATGTTAGGATATCCATGGTTGTTTTAAAAAATAATGGTTCTATTTTATGTTCCAAGATGTTTGATATTTAGATAAGATGACAATGTTATGTTTTCTGCCTCTACTACACTGTACTGTTAACAATCTTTTCTTCTGGATGTTCAACAACTGAGGTTTAGAGAGCAACAATTAGAGAGACAGATGAGCTAAGAGGATAGCCAATTTTGGCCCTAGCCTTCCAAGGTCAATGAGGACCCAGGACATTAAAGAACCTCTGCTGTAACACCTGATATTCAGTGATTCCCTGGTCCCCTGATCAAGGAGACTATGAGACCACAGAGGAAAGTAATCATCAGTGTGTGGTGTGCCTAAGGAGAGTCACCAGGAGAGAAATCTCCCAGGCTTTCACAGAAAGCAACTTGGTCAAGCAATGGCCGTGACTCATCCAAATGGCTGACACTAACAAGAACTAAGAGGTGGTATGTAGGGTTCCAAGACATTTCCTGAGGAGACTTAACTGACCATGATAAATAACCAAAAAACTGATTGTTTTTAAAACAGGTCTCGCCTTAACTTGGTCTTGAATATCCTGCAGAAAACATACAACTACTACAGGTATATAAAACAATGCTAAAGGAATATATTACACAAGAAACTCAAATCACTAACATCTTCAGACAATTGCCAGCTACACTGGTAGCTGACTACGGTTATGGATTAATGGACTGCACAGGGTTTCGATTGCGGAATGTAGGAACTTAAAATCTTTGGACTGCACTTAAAAGATCTTCTTCAGAGCTCCCCAACACAACTCCTCCAACTTCAACTGACCACCCATCCTGTGCAACAACAAAACAAAAAAGATGGATATGTTGGGAGCCATTGAAGCTGGAAAATGACCCAGACATGACCTTACCAAAGTAACAAAGAACACCTGGGTCAACCATGTAAAAAAGTTGCTACAGCCCAGAAAAACAGGAGGCTCCTAAACAATCCAGGCCTGGGTTGCTAGGGAGAGGGGCTGACATGACGTCATCCTTCCCAGTATATAAAAACAGGCAGTATTGGTTGAGTAGTACCTTTCCTCCCATCAGGAGAGTGAAGGCTCCACCTGACCCCAGCTTTGTCTCTTTCTTTATTTTTCTCATCTTCTCACAGTCCTTCACTCCAAGAACCTCAGGAGCCGTGTGGGTCGTGGAAAGTGAGGTCCCCTGAACAGAGAATCACAGCATGACTACGGCAGATGGAGTGAGGGTCAGTCAATCTCCTGACACCTCCACGTTTCGGTTTCTTCATTCTGGAGAAATGTGACAGCCTTTTGCTGGTACCTGAGGAAGATCAAAAAGATGCAGGTTTTACTGGGTGACAGATTACCAACATTGTAAACTAGCAGGATGATGAACCAGCTAAGCTACGTACCTGCACATCCCTCCTTCCTGACAGAGGAAGGGTGATTCTGTGCTGGTAGAAGAAAGCCCAAAGCATGGAATCTTTTCTTACAACGCTGGGGAAGGAGCCAAGTCACAGCAGCTTTCAAAAAAGTAGAAACAAGGGTCCAGAGATTTAGCTCAGCAGGACAAGTGTCTGCCTGGCAAATGCAAGGTCGTGAGTTTGATCCCCAGGACCAAAAACAAAAGTAGAAACAAGGCATAACTAGCTTCACAGGCCAAGAAACACTTTCAGTATTTAGATGTATTACATTCTGCATAATAAACTTGCAGACCAAAATTCGCAGTTTCAATAATATAGCAAAACATGCACTTCACCTTCTGAAAACCTTGGTTTTTCCATAGTTCAGTGTGTGAGATATACTTAACAAGTACAAAATGCCATCTAGAGAATGATTCTGTTACTTTGTTTAATAAGGAAAATATTTTATTTAAAAGGTTGCTAACTTCTCAGGTTTCAGGGGAGCATTGTTCTCCTGCCATTGTTGGTTAGACTGAGCACGATAATGAACTTTGCTTAAAGGAATTAATAGTTCTTACATCTTTATGAAGCTGACCCCAGGTCTTGTGTACATCCAGTTATGACCTTAGGCTAAATCGTTTTAAAGGAACATTAAACTGATGACTGAAAAATATTCTGCAGAAGAGATACACCAAGGATAAGTTAGAGAGAGACAAGGGAGAAAATTTGACTTTTAAATATAGTTTATGGCAGCTGGATCTTGTATCCATTCACTCTCTTTTTGTTACTATAGATTTTAATAGCCAAGCTAAAGAAAATATATTGAGTTAATTTGAAATGACTCATATTTATAATATGAATGGACATAAATAAACCTAATTTTCTAAGAATGATAGTAACTAGCAGTCTACTTCTTCCTGTAAGGAAAATAAAACCAACATCATCTCCAAGAAATTTTTGGTATGCTCTTTAATTCCTGTATAACAGGAAAACATCCTGATGTTTCATAAACATTACAAAACCTGAAACAATGTGTTACAATACCAGTGGTCAGGGGAACAGGCTTAGGCCTCGTACTGCACAAAATATGTTAACAAGGGAGACAAGTACAATGAAAATGGAATAAAGGAATCCAAACATAATTTCCAAGGACTACACCAGAACTTCTCCAAAAGATGGAAACTATTTCTCCATCTCATGCAAAGGCAGTGGTCCGTGGCATTGCCTAGGTTGTGGGGTTGAGGAAATAGCTCACGTTTATTTTAATGTACCGTGTAATCTGGCTCATTTCCCATATTGTTCTGCGATCTTAACTGTGCAATTCAAAGAAAAACTGGAGCCAGTGGTGCAATGTCATCTTGATACACCCTTTCACATTTCCAAGCACACATCAGTAATTTGCCTTTCTTCTTCCTCTGCCTTTTGCAAAGTCGAGCCAATGATAATAAAATCAGTCAAAACGAACAGTGCTATAAGAAACTTATTACCACAGTACCCAAAGAGCATCGGTTGGTTAGAGGTGACTCCAGGAACAGGGCCTGTTCCTGATAGGCTGCCACTGTGGCTACATGCAACCTTGTCTTTGTAAAGTAAGAGAAAGGACTTAGATCATTTCTAAAGCCTTCTATCTGCAGTTTCTCTCCATTTCAGAGACCCGTCTCAGGCATAAACCTGCCCAAAGCAAAATGAGAAATGAAGTTTCCATGATATGAAGACAATAACTGTGCCCACCCTTACCCATCCGTGCTCCAGATCTTTTTCTTTCCTTTTTCTCTTTCTTCCTCTTTCTTTTTCTTTCTTTCTTCCTTCCCTCTCTCCCTTTCTTTCTTCTTTCCCTCTCTCCCTTTCTTTCTTTTCTTTCTTTCTTCCTTCCTTCCTTCCTTCCTTCCTTCCTTCCTTCCTTCCTTCTTTCCTTCCTTCACCCCCTCCTTCCTTCCTTCCTCTCTCCTTCCTTCCTCCCCTTCTTTCTTGCTTACTTAGTGTATAGGATTGAACCGGGGCACCCCGCCACCAAACTCCATCTCCAGCCCTGCTCCAAATCTTTGCCACAATTAAGTCAAAGATTTTTCATCATCCATGATTTGTCGTTGTTGCAATTCAGTTAGGCTGGTGTCCTTATGGGGAGTAGCTGGGTGATTGGACAAAATTTCCAACCTCACTTTTAGTAGCTTAAAAGAATAAATTGACTTCAGAGCACTAAACCCTAGATCCACAGGATACACTGTCTCAGATGGTAATGCTAAAATAAGTGTTTGTGAGTTTTATTTAGAAAACTGTATTATTCAAAATTCATTTTTATTATTTCCTGGCCTTAGGAGGACCTGGTATGTATATCAAACCTGAAAAAAAATGTGTACATCCTTGAATTAAGCGTAAAAAAAAATTCATTTTGGCCAAAAGAGCACGCATCGCATATTCTGTCTCTTCATCAACATGAGCTACAGCCCCAAATCATTTATTTCCCATATTCAATTACGAGAGCCAGGACTGGATCCAGCTCTAATTGACTCCAGGAATATTTTATTTTTTAATTTAAAAGATAATTGAATTCACTGCCGTGTGTAGTTCTCTGATCTTGGTCCCGGCGGCTCAGTCTGCTCTCCCAGGTGGGTTCCCAGGGAACCTGGAGACTCGCTCTTCACTCTCATCTCCTGCGTTTTTACTGGCTTCATCTTCTCTTTGGAACAAGGTTTGTTCTTCTGTGGTTTTCCCCTCTCGTGTCTTTCTCTTTTTGTAATCACTGAAGTATTCATGCTTGGATTGAAATGGTGAAGTCAGCTTTTACTGATAGACCAAAAATATCAGAGAGGAGCTCCCAATTTCATGGTTCATAAAATAATGGTATCAATCTGGACCACTTAAGAGATACCAGAATCTTCCGATCCAAATGTAAACTCCTTTGGCCTTGAAATAATTTTCCTCATAGCTCATGACCGAGAAGACACATTAAGGTTTGGCTTAGATTTTCCAGGCCAATGATTGTTATCACTCACTAGAAGCAGAGTGCGGGAAGTTCTAAGAGGGCTCATTTGAATGTCAGAAATTCAAAATATTTTCTGAGAAAGCAAAATGCTCTCATCCATCTGATGAGAGTTCATGGAGCTCCTTTCTATGCAGGAATATGATGACCCTCTTTAATTTAGGTATGGGATTCATCTTCCCACTGTATTGATCGACTGTTACTGTGTAATAAACTATTCTAACACTTAATGGCTTGAAATATCAAGCCCTTCTCTTGAGTCTGTGGGTCAGCTGAATGATTCTGTGGATCTGGGCTGGGCTTACTGATAAGTCTGTGGTCAGCAGCTTGTTGGTTATGGAATGAGCTTTTCTACGGTGGCTTCAGCTGAAGACTTGGTTCCCCTACCATGTCCCAGAGTCCTTGAGTGGGCCAGCTGAGGCATGGTGTTGAGGTAGTGGAACAAGTCCAAAAAAGAGGGCTCAGTTGTACAAAAGGCCAAGCAGAACTATGTTAATACTTTTCTAGCCTCGTTTTGTTAAATTTGCTTTTGACCCCATAGACAGAGGCATGTGGGCAAGCCCTGTGATGGCAGGGTAGCAGGGGCACCGCCAAAGGGTGAGGGTATGGGTAGCAGTGAAAAGTTGGAACTATTAAGGCAGTCCATCCATCTCCTTTGTCCAGGTAAAACCAGAGCAGGCCAGCCAGCAAGGACAGATAAAAAGGCCAGATTCTTGTGCTATTAATACGTGAGGAAGGGCTGTAGAAGTAATGGTTAAGTTTGCCCAGTCAAAAACCTGAAAACCAAGCCAGCGTGCATCTGTAGTCCCAGCTACCAGGGCGTCTGAGGTAGGAGGATCCCTTATGTCCAGGAGTTCCGGCCTGCAGACAGTGTGCTACGCTGAATTTCTGGTATCTGCACCAAGTTCCACATCAGGATGCTAACCTCCAGGGAACAGGTGACATGAAGAGGGGTGATCCTGCCTGGGTCAGAAACTGCCTCACCTGTGAACAGCTACAGCCCTGCAGTCTGTGTGACAGAGGGAGACCTGTCTCAAAAACAGACCACAAAAGCAGAATCCAAATCAAAGTCAGTTGATCAAACAAGAGATCAAGGGCAAAACTGAAGTATACCTTTACCAGTGAGAGTCCAAAGGGGGAAAAAAGTCCTAGGAGGACACTGAGTATTGATAGCTGCGAGTCATTCTACTCTAACTTTTTACTCATGTTGGAAAGAATCTACAAGTAAAATCTTTGCATAGTCAAGGATATTTAGGACATCAACTGTATCAAACTGCTACTAAATGCCCCAACATCTTGAGGCAGTGGAGGTTTTGAAATTTCTTTACCTCAGAGTTTTATTTTGTTTTGCTTTGAGGAAATAATTGCTTTTCTACTATTCTCAAATTTCCAAAATATGGTCCCTAGGACAAATTTCCTTCAGAACTAAGGGCTGGTAAACCATATGCGTCCATGTGAAAGAAGAATCCTTCTTGTCCTAGTTAATGGGTTTCTGCAACCCAGTGGCTTTGCTCCTCTGTTTTAGGTGTGAAGTAGTTCAGAGGTAAGTTTTACATAACAATAACAGACTTTTTAGGCCAGGATCATTCGAGACAATTTTCCTACCCCTCTTATCTTCTTTGTAGCCTGTCTTTTGTTTTCTGTTATGCTCAGCATTGTACCCTGATGTCTAGAGAGATGATCTGAGGAAATTGCAGTGGGACCTTGGGCCTCATTTTCATTGCAGAATCTTGCAGCATTGTGGCCTCTGACTCCTGTTTCTCAGGTAGAGAGCAGATCAAGAAATTCCTCGTATTTTACTTGGGTTCGGCTGGTCTCCCAAGCATCTTCGCTTAGGGGAGGGCATGTGGAGAAACAGGAAACTAAGCTTCCCAAACAACCACAGGAAGAGTTCACAGACACACAACAGTTCCCACGTTTTAGAAATGGGACTGAGCTGGAGATGTAGCTCAGTGGTAGAGTATTTGCATAGTGTGTGAAGGTCAGGGCCCTTTAGAGGAACAGACTCTATTGAAACTATATGTATAATTATGCAAGGGAATTTATTAGGTAGGTACAGGATCAAAGGCAGGAGAGCCCACAATGGCCATTCACGGGCTGAAAAGCCAGAGGATCCAGGATCTACTCAGCCCAAGAAGAGGGAAGATGCAGAACAAGAGGGTCAAGGATGCAGCTCCAGTCCAAAGTCAAAGGTCTGGAAGTTCCCTGGAGGGTCATGGATGTAAGTCTGCATTGGAAGGCTGAAGAGTGGAGAGCTGGAGGCCAATGTCCAAAGGCAACAGCAGCGAAGGATGCACCCACTCAAAAATAATGGCGCTCGTCAAAGTGGGGCGTACTTGCTGCTCCCCTTCTTTATTCCATCCAGGTTATATACCTGTTGCTTGGTGCCACCCACAATTGGGGTGGGTCTCCCTCCCTTACTTCACTGGTCCACGTGCCAGTCATCTCTGGAAATACTCCACAGACGCACCCAGAACTGTGCATGTACTAATCTGCTAGGCATTCTTACTTCAGACGTGTGACAATTGATGGTCACACCTAGCATGTGCGAGGTCTTGGGTCTAATTTCCAGCACCAAAAATAAGAAAAGGGGGAAAAGGAAGGATAGAAGGAAGGAAGGAAAAAGAGGGAAAAAAGAGGGGTCAAGGAGCGACAGTGCCCTCCTATAATGCCTCCCCAGCACTACGCTTCCTCCTCAGGTCATCTCTGCCTACCAAGCAAAGAGTTTATCCATGGGTTACTAGATTTAGAAAATAAAAATACAAGATGTCCAGATAAATTTAGATCTCAGATAAACGATGTATAATTTTACTATAAATATGTCCCATATATTGTGTGAGATGTACTTAGGCTTTAAAAATTATTTGCTGTTTATCTGACTTTCAAGTTTATCCGAGCATCTTGTTTTTCTCTAGAAATCCAACAATATCACTTGCGTGGGAACAGAATCCAAACACCCACATTCTCAAATTTCAAAGGCCACTTTTAATCTTTGCCGGTTTTTCTATAATTAGTGTTTGACTCATAATTAGTATAGTGGTATTCATGTAAGATATGCAAGGGATGAAGTTTTCCTTAGTTATCTTCCTGTAATGTACTATGTCAAATATTCTTTGAAAAGCCAAATGCTCCGTGACCTAATTCCTTTTCATCGCAAACAACACATGCAAAAAAGGGAACAAAATTTACTATATCCAATTAGTCTAGATTAAGTCAAAATCTCATTACTGTATAGATTTTTACTCACAGGTATTGCTAGCAATTTCACACTTCGCAGATGTTCAGGCAGGCCCATGTTACAGAATCATGTTCACCACGCTACTTTTTTCTCTTTAAAATTATCTTTTTATCCAAGTCCCAATGTGGGGCATGCGACAGGACATTGGACCATTTTGTTTCAAGCTGGGAATGTAGCTCATTGTAGTGCACTGTACCTCGCATATGCATGACCCTGGCTTTAATCCCTGCACCAGGGCAGAGAAGCAAAGCAAAGCAGGGACCAATGGCCCAGAAACTAACAAACAAAAGAGAGTAGAGAACATTTTGGATTAAAGGTATAAGCAGAGAAAAATTATCAACAGCCAGATACCATGAGTGGAGCTTGTTTGGAGCTTGATATGTACAAACTAATGTTCAGAAAGATTTTTTTTAATAGAAAGGAGAAATTTTATTATGGCCTGATTATTAGATGGCATTAGGGATTATTCTTAGTTTTGTTATGTGCAGTTATACAAGAGACGGTACCCTTCCTTAAGATTCAGGCAATATAACATGATGTCTGGAATTAAAAACTAAAAAAGGGGGCTAGGTGTGCTGGCACACACTTGAAACCTCAGCATTCAGGAGGCTGAGCCAGGAAGATCACTGTGAGTTTGAGGCCAGCCTGGGCTACACAATGAATTCAAGGCCAGCCTGCACTACATAGCAAAACACTGTCTCAACAAAAAAAAAAAAAAAAAAAAAAAAAAAAAAAAAAAAAAAAAAAAAAAAAAAAAAAAAAAAAAAAAAAAAAAAAAAAAGGAATGAGAGAAAAAATGAGAGGACATTAGCATCCAAATTAGTGATGTCTAGTTAGGCATAGTGATGCATGGCTGTAATCCCAGCACTGGGGAGGCTGAGGCAGTAGGATTACTGCAAGTTTGAGGCCAGCCTGGGCTGACCTCACTTGAACATAGTGAATTCAAGGCCACCCTGTATTACATAGTGAGTCCCTGTTTCAAAAAACAAAAAGTAAAACAAAAAAATTAGTGATGGCTGTTTACCAAGTATTATATGTTTATACATTGATTTCTATTCATGTGTATGTGTGTATATATATATATATATATACACACATATATATATTAGCAGGCGTATATATATGTGTGTGTGTGTGTGTGTGTGTGTGCGCATCAGTGGGCACTGAAGCCCTATGACAAATTCATGAGTTTTTTGTATTCTCTACTTATATACATTTCTTTAGAAATATATATATATAATCCAATATAAAATACAATCTAATTTTAAAATATTACATAGGCAAAGTTTATATGGACATTATATTTTGTTTTTTCAACTTCTAAATGCCTCATTAACAGTTTCACTTCTAGTTATAAAAGTAGTATATACTCTACTTTTTAAAACCTAAAAAATACAGCAAAAACCAAAAAGAACACAAAAATCACATGAATTCATAATGTACATAATGTATAAAGAAACAAAAGTAATCACCTGAAAAAATAATTATGAGATGTGATTTAAATACACAGCGAATGTTTAAATTTTTGGGTTTTAAAAAGTAGAGTATATACTACTTTTATAACTAGAAGTGAAACTGTTAATGAGGCATTTAGAAGTTGAAAAAACAAAATATAATGTCCATA
>RJWM01025428.1:0-29356 GCA_004363535.1 Dasyprocta punctata | reverse complement strand
TGATAACAAGAGTCACTCTAAGGGGAAAGGAAGAAAGGAAGGGAAAAAGAAAAAGACATAAATTTATAAATATGCATAAATAAGACAGCTAAAAAAACTGTATTGCTGGGTACATTAGCTATTGAAAAAGAAAATTAATATTCCTGAATTGATAAACCTTGCGTGTCTATGTCTGTCAATATGATCAACCCCTATGAAGTTAACGATATGTAATATTGTAACTACTGTCAAACTTCAACCACCTCAGAGTGTAAACCTACAGTATAATTGTATCAGATCTGTCGTTGTTGTTGTTTGTCTTTCATGCTTTTTGTTTCTATCTTCTGTGTTTATTTTCTTTTAAATAAAATTAAAAAAAAGATATGCTGCTATTTAAATACTTTATCTGTGTTGGTCTATTTCCCCATGCCCAATTTTATTGCAAAATCTTGTGTGACTACTTGGCAAAGATTATATTTAACTGTGCATTTTATTTTGTTGTTAAAACTATTTGGCACTGCAGTACTATGAACCAAATTACAGAAATATTAGTGGTTCATTAAGAGGAAAATGATTAACAAGAACTTTCAAAGATCTTTTAATAACGACATAGTTCTTGAAAAATGAAACAAAATCTTTCACTGTATACACTATTCAACTTCTTTAATTAATTTTCTTTAAGTGAGTGAACATTCTCCTTTTTATGCATGTTTTGGACTAGGCTCAGTTTCTAAAAATTATCAATTAAAACATGGAAACTAGACCAAAAGACAGGGTCCTAATGAAGATCTGATTAATATCCAGTGAGTATTAGACTTGTGCACTTATGTAAATAATTAAATTAAATTAACATTTCATACTGAACCTAAGAAATTCAGTTAGTTCTTTTTTCAGTGATTAAACGTGACCTAGATTTACCTGAGATCTGTAGATATGAGATTACCATTGATGCTTAGCAGGTCTCCTGCAGAGGAAGAATCATAATTAGAGATATAAACAACCTTCTCTGAAAGCAATCTGACATTTTGCAATTGGCCTGTGTGTCACAATTTTCAATATGTGTTTACAAAACTTACATACTAATTTGACGATTGCTACTATCTGCATAAGAAATAATAGACATCGTTGTTCTCATTGTATAATAGAAATTTCCCAATTTCAATTGTTATTTACCTCACTTGCTAAAACTAGTGATGGCTCTAAAACCAGAATTCCATAATCCCATATTCTTGGAGGTCTACTGCATTATCTCCACACACTGGGTAATAAAACAGGACTGTTTTATGTAGTAAGATGTTGGTAAAATCTGGCTGGTTGTTCATGTCATTAGAGTTACTGGGTGGTGATTGAGTCAAAATGATTTATGTCTCATTTTAGTTTGTGTGTCTAAGGGCTTTTGCAGTGATTAATCAGATGGACAAAAAATGTTACTTTAACTTTGATAAGATACATTACACAAAGTTTGTAATTCGTGGAACCAGATTACTTTTCATGTCTCAAATTAAAACTTTCATTTTTTAATCACTGTTTTCATGATTACAGTATTAACACTTTTACACACATTTAATCTAGCTTATGATAAATTAATTTAAATTTGCTGTGGTGGGATCGCCATTGATTTTTTTTTTGCCCACAAAATTTAAATCTCTCACATAAATTGCGATCACTTTAATACAACTCTTGACTGCATATTTCTGTGACTACCTATGACTTTTACCACCACATAAAATAGCAGTAAAAGGATTGATATGTGAGTCATATCAAATTAAAATTCCACAGGATATATGCTGTGTTAGGGTCAACAGAGTGCAGTTTGCTGCATATGTCACATTTATCCTTTGGAGTTGTTTTATTTCGAGTATTCATGATCCTTGAGCTAGTCATAGAGGAAAACAAGGGAGAGTAATGTCTTTTCATATTTTCCCAAGATATGAAATCATACACAATCCCATCTGCCTTTTGATACATACCATCAGTGTGGTATACTGTAAGCTTCCCTCTCCAGCTAATGTTAGCAAGACTAGGTAAAAGTGTAGGTTCACAGAAAATAAACAATTCTCAATGATAAAATTGGGATGGGCAAAAGAACTGAATTCAGCACTTCCACATAAATGTGACTGGTATACTATAGAATAAGAAGATAAAGACATCGATGGTATAAAGTAGGCACATGATAATAATCCCTTAGTCTTCCATTATAACACATATTTTCTAGATATGATCTGTCATGGATTAGATCCGATGCCCTCTCAAAACCTCATGTCATCGTAGTTGAGGGTTTTGAGAGATGATTGGATTATGATGGCATTATAACTGGCTTGCTTCTAGGAGGTGGAGTTTGACCAGAAGGAAGAGAAAGTTCACTGCAGGTATGGGCTGGGATGGTTTATTTCCCTTCTCTCATCCGCCCTTCATTCTCTGTGCTTCCCAGCTGCTATGGAGTGAGCCAATTTTCTTCATAGCAGGTCCTTCTATTATGCTTCTGCCCTTGAACCAGTCAACTATGTGCTGAAATCTTTACAAAATGTGAGCTAAAATAATCTTATCCTCCTTGAAATTGAAGATTTCAAGTGTGTTACATCTCAGAGGTAAAAGAGTGACTAAGACAGTATCATACTAACTAGTCAAAATGTTGAATAGATACACTACAGGAAATTGAGGAAGGTCCTTATTAATTAGTTCAGTTAGAAATGTTAAACACTGAATTTGTCAGAAGATAAAATACATAAAACTCTTAAAGACATAGGCATAGACAGGGACCTTATCAAGAGAATCTCAAAGGAATAATACCAAGAATAAACAAATAGAATTACTGTATATCAAATTGCAAAGCTTCTGCACAGCAAAGGAAAGAGTCAGTGGAGTGAAGAGACAACCTACTAAAAGAAAAAAATGTCAGCTACTTATCAGAGGACTAATACAATTTGTACAGAATTCCAAAAAAATAGACATATCAACATAAAAGTCTCAATAAAAATGGGCAATTAAAATGAATAACACTTCTCAAAAGAATTCCAATTGGCTCATAAGTACATAAAAAAAGTTCAAAAATTTTCCCATTACAGAAACACAAATCAAAATAATATTGAGAGTTCATTTCATCACAGTAAGAATGGCTAGTGTCAAGGACTCAAAACAACAAATGCTGGCAAGGTTGTGGAGATAAATGAACCTTTTTGTGTTTTTGGTGGGAATATAAACTAAAACATCCACTAGAAATCAGCATAGAGATTCTGCAAAAAACTAAATACAGATATTCTATTTAACCCTTCTATACCTCTTCTAGGTAATTTCCTGAAGAGTTAGTCATCATATTATAGTGATATATGAATACCTATGCTTATAGCAGCATAATGTACAATATCTGAATTAGAGCAGTGACATGTATATCCATCAATAGATAAATGAATAAAGAAAGCACGTTATATGTACATAATAGAGTAGTGTTTAACCATATAGATGGATAAATTCGTGTCATTATTAGGAAAATCAACAGATTTTCAGACCACAATGCCAAGTGAAATGAATGAGACAGAAAAGGGAAACTGTCACATAGCTTCTCTTATATGAAACCCAAAGTATAAATAATGTAAAGAGTAAAATGAAGGAAAGTTAGCAGGAAAGATGGAGTTTGAGTTTGTGGGATCTGGGAAAGGTGAGGGGAAGGTAGTGAGGGAAGGGAAGTAAAATGATCAAGATATGATATGTATGTGTACCAATTCCCCCATATTTGCTATCCATAATATTTATTATACATAGCAAACTTATGCCAGCAATAAACATAGGGAAACAAATGTTAAGGTGTGCATATGAAGGTGCACCATAAAAATAAAAATCACTATACTCAGAACATATATTTGTTTAAGGGGACATATAAGGGAAAAAGTGTGATAATTTTTCAATTTTTAATGCTAAGACTATGGGTATTTCATCAGCAATTGTGTACTTCTTATTCAACCATCTTAGTTCTGTATTGAACCTATATCTTTGATATGTCAACATATACTGAAAAAGATTATATATAAACACCTAAAAGTCATTTTTGCTCTGATCTTCTATTTCTGGATTTTTTAATTTAAGTTAATCTTCTTTGTGTATTAATAAACAAATTCATTATTGTCAGGTGCAATTCCATAAGAAGAAAATACAAAATGTAATAACTATAGGTGTTGGGAAAATAGTAATTATCCTTTAGTGATATTTTATTAATAGTTCATCTAAAAGGAAAATTCTTCTCCATATCCTATTCTATAATAATCACCTACATATTCACATACTTAAACATGTACAAAAACCATGATGTTACACAATTTCCTTAGGGTCTGAGACATTTAATTGTTCATGCTTTACTGGAGGCAAAGTTTATAGGATCTGACAATGTAAACAAATAAATATGAGTATGAAAGAAAAGTAGTATAAATTACTATATAAAGCCTACTATACATTTGAGTAAGCACTCATGTAAACAAGACAGAATTTATGTAGACATAAATACTTGGAGAATTTTACATGTCTGCCAATATTGTCATATTAATCAGTATAACTAGAAAGAGTGTATATGGTTGACTGACAAAATGAGATAAAGAAGACCCAATTATCTGCGAATATGAGCCAAGGACATGGCAAGAATTTGGACAAGTAGACTGGTATTCTCAAAAAAGATTCAACTATGTATGCTTAGCTCTTGGTCACCATGGCTACAACCTGACATTATATTCATATTATAATGAGAAAATCCACATGCCGATGAGGTTAGCAGTAAATAGGATAGTAGCCAATATTTCAGTTCCAACTTGGAGGGCTGTTAGGAGGAGGAAATTTGAGGAATAGACAAAAGAGAAAATCACGGGGAGATAGTCTTAGGGTTATAAATAAAGGAAATGTAAGGAGTTTGCAAGCTCAGCAACTCCTTAATTCCAGCAGAATTTTCTTTCCCTAATCTGGTAAATGTCTGAATGAACTAAGCATTCTCTTCTTCACCAGCGCTCTTTCAGCCTTTTACCCAGCAGGCATTGCTGCATGAACGATATTGTTATCAAACCTATCTCTGAGACATATTCTGGATGATTTTTAGCATATGTATCACCTACGTAAGAGTCAAATTATGCTACATAACCATTATCTTTGACCCTGGAATGCTGAAAATATTATAGGTGCTCCCTATTTGCATATCCACAGTCTTCTATATCTTTTTTCTTTCTTCAGCTTCCAGAGATCCCCAATTAGATATTCAATCATGACATGCCATTCCTCCATTTAAAATCTTTCTGTAGTTTCTCTTCTTGAGCAGAATTAAAAGCCTTTACCACAAATTGAAAGTTTCTACCCAATTCCACACCTTGCATCACACCTGAAGTTACTCCACTTCATTCTTGGGTGATCACTAAACTCAAGTCACATTTGCTGGTCGTGTTGCTGTCTTCCTCAACATGCCAACAACGCACAGCTTATTACTTCTGCACTGGCTGTTCACTTTACTTGCACTCATGTGAATTTCTCATTTTGTGATGGTCTCTTCTTAAATTTTATCTTACCAAAGAGGCCGTTTATAGCTGCATTGTATAAAATGGTACTCACTTCTAGCATTCTCCATTGTATAGTTCTGCTTATCTTGCCTCATCTTTAGCAATCACCAATATATTGTATATATTTTATTATATTTTTATTTACATTTTCTATGTAGAATAGAAACTTATATGAGAACAGGAAGGTTGATGCTTTCTTTAACATAATATACAAAGCAGCCAGAACAGTCACAACTTACAGAAGATATTCAGTGAATCTCTATTAAATGCAGAAATACATGTGAAAACAGAACAGTGCAGCAGCTAAAGCTTATTTTCCTGATGTGATGGTGTTTAGGTTATCTATTGTTATATAACAAATGATAATAAATTGGTATATTAAATTATTTCAGTTCACCTATTTGTGTGTCAGAAATGCAAACATTGTCAATGGCATTTACAGAAGTCTCTCAGTGACATTTAGCCATTTGATAGCCTGGTCTACTGAAATGACTTCATTCACATGTTTGTTTTCTAGGCAAGATAGCTAGAAGCCTGGGATCAGTGGATTCTATCAACAGGCACACATAGATATTAGTCTATCTAACCTAACTTCAGGGTGTTCAATTTTCTTACACAGTGTATTTTTGTTCCAAAGACAGATACTCTAGAAATCAAAGAAAAACGCTTCATGTCCTTTCACACAGAAGTCACACAGCCTCACTTCTAAACATACCATGAGTAGAAGCTTTATAAGCCAACTCAGATTCAAGGGAAGGGTACATGCACATACCATTTTTTTCAATGAAATGGATATTAAAGAATTGGGGACTATGGTTAAAAATCCTTACAGATGGATTCTATACATTGGCTTGGATTCTTTGGAAGTTTTTCCCTCTTGCTGCCTTTAGAGATGGGGCCCATCCTATTGAGTAAATACACTAGGTGCTCAGAATTGTATAAAAGTATATTATTTGCTGTTAAATATTGATGTAATACTTTTCTCTTGCACTTTATATTTTCTATCTCTGAAGGGTAAACTGACATATGTCAGGTCAAGAGTTGGGGTGTGGTTATATATTGCATGTATTTACATAGCCTAACAGTGTTATGATTTAAATATTATAAATATTAAATAAAATCATTTAGAAAAATCTTGATGGCTTTACATGAAATAAAGATTGCTTAAAATTATCAAATTATGAAACTGTAATCAAAATAACATTTGAATTTAAAGTACCTTCTAGTTTAGCGCTGCTACTGAGTTGGAAACCTTCAATTCATCTTAACTTTTCTGCCAAATTATGTTTTCCTTAAGTGAAAATAATAATCTCTAGTTTCAGTCTCTACATTTTATGGCACTGTGCCATGGACATGGCAGTTTCATAAATATTTCACAAAGTAAAGTATGTTACGGTTTTTTTTTTAAATCACTGATAAACCTTCACTGTTGGTATTACCTTTGAGAGAATGTTTAATAGTTAATCATTGGCATTGTTTTTATCATATGATAGTAAATCTATTCACTATTCTCTATTTTTACAAAGGAAACTATCTTAGCTGAATATTGGTACCTTGAAAATTTCAATATACTCATTTTTCCTATGTCTTTCCATAAAATTAACAAGATGGTTATGTATCTCACTTAACACTTTTGATGTGTATATTTTTATTCAGTTATTGCTACTCTGTTTATGGGAAAGTTCTCAATATCAGTAAGCATGTACTCTATCTTAGATAGGTAGGTAAATAGAGAAAAACAGACAGACAGACAGACAGACAGACAGATCAAGATCTGAATAGACTGGGAGAATAAACAGAGTACCATCAAGTATATGAATTGTTTTATTTGTATCTTAAAATAAGCTTATATAGCAATTTGCACCCCCCCCTTTATATGGGTTTAATTTTGTTCCACAAACCCATGTGTTGAAATAATAACACCCAGTAATTGTGTAAGTGACTTCATGTGGAAATACATTCTTTGCAGATGTAACCAAGTAAAGATGCAGTAATATCAAATTAGGGTGGCCTCTAATCCAATGACTGCTGTCCTTTTTGAAGAGGGAAATTTTTACACAGAGACATATAGTGAGAATGTTGTGTGATAGCAGGGACAGAGAGATTGGCATGGTATAGCTGCAGGCCAAGGAACATCATGAATTACTATCAGCTACAAGAAATGAGAAGAGAGCAGGAATGAGTCTTCCCATAGGCTTTAGATAGTCCCTCAGAAGGAGCATAACCCTTCCAACACCTTGAATTCAGACTTCTGGCCTCTAGAACTGTGAAAGGATAAATTCCTGTTGTTTTAAACCACTTAGTCTGTAGTAACTTCTTATAGCAACCCTAGGAAACTAATATACTCTCCAATTATCTTCTATTCTATTTCATTACATTCCTACATTGGTACCACTAATTCGCATTAGATTTTTTTGCCTTGTAGATACAGGCATCCTTCCTAGAAGCCTACTGCTTCTAATACCAAATAATATCAGTTTACCAACAGCCTATACTTTTAATATTTATGTTTTTCTACTGTGTGAAATGAGAATTTTATCCCTAAATCCTTCCAACAATCTAATCCGTTCTCAGCTCCTCATCTCCAACATATAAATAGATCAAACCAGATGACATAGAGCACCATGAAAAAAGCACAAACTCACATACAGGGAACTTCAGTTTCACACAGAGCCTATAAAAATTGGACAACAGCAAACATGATCTGCCTATATAGCCTTGGAAAAACTACAATACCTTAAATCTATTTCTGAAGAGGCTGTGGATTTTGCATTTATGAAATTAAAAGACCCTTTCAGATTACATATTTCCCCCAAAAGAATTGAACAATTTGCCTTCAATTCTTGTGATCCTAAAAATATTTTGCAACTTTAAAATGGCAGCATTTCGTCTTCTATTGAGAAAGTTTTAAGGAAACAACAGAACCAAACCCTATAGCAGTGTTTTACATCCTAGACAGTTAGATACCTGTTTGTTGGGCTCAAAAAACTGTTTAGGCTATCCTTAAGGTTTAAAATGTACCTTCAATGAAACAGAAGCTATTAATGGATATTTTTAACCTTCAGAGTCAAAGACTGGGTTGATTTCAGTAAACTGTTATATATATATGAGATCATCAGCATTCACTGATGTAACTCCCTATGACCCCTGTGAGCCAGGTAGAACCATCTGTACTCGACCCAGATATTTCAGAAGATGTGCAATAGGTCCTTCTGAAGCTGATTAATTCATATCCTCCTAGGTAGCTCTCCATTTTTATCAACTTTCCCCAACATTAACTTTTAAACTCTACAATTTTTAAATTCTGTATCTTGAAAAACTTTTACAAATTACAAAATAACAGGAAATTGAAGTTGCCATAGATACGCAGAAGGACAGAAATATTAGGAATATGCACATATTCAGCTCACTGATGGTTTGTGATTGAAATTGTTATTTGGGACTTTCCTGATTAATTGCCCAAAGTAAAATTAGAAATGGGGATATAAATTTAAAGAATTTTTGGAATCAAAATACACATTACAGGTTGTTTCACATATATCCAAGTCCTTCAAAATTTCCTTACAGCATACCGCCTGATGTGTACCATGAAGCTACATGAACAGCAGTTATACATCTATCTATATTTTGAATAAATTTCAATATCAATAATATTTTGGAAATTTGTGCATTGGGAAAATAAAACAATTAGATGTTTACTTGTTTTATTGCAATATTTTGTATGTAAATTCATAAAAATATTCTGCTATAAAATGCGCCAATACCCTATCTGCATAGAATACCCTTTACTGTATTGGAATATTTTACTAATTATGAGTTACAATGCATCTGTTGATGGTAAAATCAATTTAGCAATTTTAATGTATATTTATTTAAAAATAAAATAGAATATGTTAAGGCAACACAGAATAGGAAATATTAGCATAACTCACAAAAAAAATGGCAATTATTGTTCCATAAAATTTAAATTTCTTTTTAAATTTTTATTGTAAAATGGAAAAAGAACAAAAACAGTGATACAGAATTTCAAAACAATGTAATAGGAGATTAACAATGGTTAATATATTGTGCATTATCTTCAAAGTAGTTGCTCCGATTACAAGATTTAGGCATGAAAAAATGATCAAACAATGAAAGAACAAACCATTCTTTCTGATACAAGATAGAAAATTATACTACTAATCTCTGTTAGCTCATTTAAATTAATTTTTAATTGATATAATAATTGTGTGCATTTATGGTGTACTAGGTGATACTTGACCTATGTATGCATCATAAAAAGTCAATCAAGTTTATAAACACGATTTAGCATCTTTTGTGCTGAAAGTATTTTTAATAATCTTATTTTAGTAAATGCTCTATGATTTCATATGTTCTGTATAAAAAAGCTTATCTTATAAAAACAAAGTGGAAACATGGCTCCTAGAGGCTGACAGAGAAGAAAAGAGAAATAAATTGATCAAAGAATACAAAATTCAAGTCAGACTAGTGAATAAGATTTAGTTATCTATTCTGCAGTATTATGACATCAGTTAATATAATGATATATTTTAAAATCGCTTCATGACAGTTTTAATTCAATTTTGCACATGTATGTGCTTATGTACTTCACATCATGTGCAATATGTTTAATAGTCAATAACAAGAAATTTCTGAAATTATCTACAAATTTATAAGACTATCCTAAAAACTCCCCAAAATTATTACCACAATTAGTATTTTACAAAAAATACTAACACTCATTAAATGCATTCTACCTATTGGTTTCTGTTTTAATTAGGAACAGTATTCCTACAGTACTACATGATGAAAGGGAATGAAAAAAATTAAGATATGTTATGTACATATACCAACTCCCCATGAACCTGATCATTACGTATGACAAGCATATATTAATAAATCTAAAAAGTCAAAATAAATAAAATTAACTCACAAATTTAAAAAACAACATAGCTTACCTTTTACTCTGTTTATATTCCACCAACTAACAGTCGTGTGTATTTATGTGTACTAAATTTAGTAAGATTTTTCTGTCTAATATGCAATCATTTTTGAGTTTTTAAGCACGCAATTGTTAGTAAAAGACTTTCATGTTGAAATTTGGATAATAGTGAACTATTTGGCCAATAAAATTGAAATTGAGCCCAAAGCCAAAGCCTTGAGTATTCTATAATCTTTCATAATATATAGGAAAAACTTGTAACTGAGATCATAATTTTATTTTTATCTTGTTTAATGAATCATATATAATACAACTACATCTATTTTTGGTATAATGCCATGATCTTTAAACTCAGGATTTCTGAAAGCATACATTTGAGGAGTTTCTCAAATGTCATTTAATTATAGACCTAAGAAAAAGCTCAATCCAGAAATATGATTATAGCCACCTTTGATCTAAAGAAGACATAATACTTAAACTGATGAGAGATGTAGTTGTTTCCACTGGTATACCTAAAGCTCATTCATGAAATTCTTCTCTTGTCTGCTATTCTTAAATAGAAATAAAACCATGGCATCATCTTGTGTTCTTAGCCCCTCCAGCCCTTTCCCAAATTGATAAGATTTCAATGACTTCCTAATGTTCTTATGATACAGTACAGACAACTGTCCTTAGTTGTGTGAATTGATGCATTTGGTTGTATTCTGAATAACTTTCTATACACACATCTCTTTGCCCTCATCTTTATTTTACTCCATCTTCGCCAACTAATTTGACTTCATTTTGTGCTTATGTAAGGCCTTGGACTAGGCTATGCTATACCCTCTGCAATAGTATTCCAGTCAGATAGCTGTTTTTCATGTCAAACCTGCACCTTGGGATAGTGTTCCTTTCATGCATTCTTTTATTTATCCATTTATTCCTCCATTTGACAATTTATGGATCATCTTTTATGTAGTGATTGGGATAGTTGGTACACAGAATACATAATACACAAAACTGCTTGTCATGTGGAGCTCTTGGACTAGCATGGGTCAGGGGAAGCAGAAATAATCAAATAAATAAAATAGTATGTCACAGGTGGTTAATTTTATGGAGAAACATAAAATAGGCAAGTGTAATGCAGAATGGAGGCAGTGAGAACAAATGGCAAGTTTAAAAAAGGCAAATCATGAATGGTTTAATGAAAAGATGAGAATGATACTGTGGGATTCTTTGGCTCTAACGGACAGAAATTCAAAAGGAAAATCATTTAGTTTTTGTCTATGGATCACAAATAAATCATCTCTCCTTCAGTGATCACCTCCCTATAGTGCCCAAAGTAGCCAATTGTGGCTATTACATGGTATTGAGGTTTTATATATCTCTTCTAGGCACAGTTGCAAATTTGTTTGTGTGGTTATTCGATTAATATTTTCCCTCAAAAGTTCCATTAGAAAAAGTATGTTTACATGCCATTGTATTTCCAGCACCAAACCCAGCGCGTAGGATATATCATGTCAATAAATGTCTTTATTACACACATAAACCCAAACATAAATAAAATGAACAGGCTAAAATGAGGTATTGGAAAAACCAGCCTAAGTCCCAAAATATTAATTTATTTATATCTATGTATGGTAGTAAGGTCACTGTAAGACTAAACCCATCATATTTGAGAGTTAAGCATTTTATGAGGCATTGGTAAATATTTAACAAAGTGAGTAAGAAAAGTGAATAGTAGGAAATAAACTCAGCAAAGAAATACTTCAATCCAAGCTAAGCCTTGGTGACTGGCTCGGTGATTTTCGTGAGGATGAAGAGATTGGGTAAATTACAAAGTTAGGTCATTCAAGGTAATATTGATTCACCATGGGTTTCTCCTCCTTGACTTTACCTTAGACCTCAACCACTACATTGTGAGAAAACCAAGCAGCTACAGGGAAACTCTAGCTAAAAGTGTTCTGACCACGAACCCAGCAAATCTTGCAACTAAAAACCAGTAAGAACCACCAGACATTTGAGTAAGGACAGCATGACTCTTTAGATGATTACGAACTAAATCCTGAGCCTTTGAGTTTTTCCCTATGATACCATGGAAAAAGAAATTAGTTGGTCATATAAAGTCCTACCAAAAGTTTTAGATTTAAAAACAAAATAAAGATTGTCAATGTTTTAAGTCACTACAATTTGAGGTAGTTAACTATGTAGTAAAACTTCGCCTGAACAATTGCTAAATTGTAAACATTAATTTATTCACCAGAGATGTGAAAACTAATGAAATAGTATACGTAAGAGTGATTTGTAAATTGTGAGGTGCTGCAAGTATAAAGAACTATTGATTTTTGCATCTACTGAAATTACAATGCATACAACATATAAGGCATACACACATGTATTTCCTAAGTGGTTAATAAAGGAAAAAAACAGGTCAGTAAATACTAAATGGGAGCAGACAAGTTCTGTACATGACCAAAATTATGTATGAGAGTTCATATAGTTAATACATTTCTCTAAAATATATACATACATTTAAGTTTGTATTCAAAGTCTGTACATGACAAAACTGAGAACATTTTTGTGCAACAAGAAGTGAAGTCATTCAGATTCAGGAAAACTATCCTCTGCAAATCAGTAAATAACAACCTAACCTATTCCATCATTTTACATACTGTGATTTTCTAGTCTCGATATTTCTCCTGAAATCTCTTCCCAATTGGCACAGCAGAAACTTGATCATTATCACAAACTCTATTAGTGTGCTTTATTTCTTTTTATCTCCATCACCTCCTCATTTTCCTATTGGTGGTACTGCTTCCTAAATAAATTCTATGCTTTCAAATTATTGTTTTAGGGCCTGCTCCCAGTTACAACATCGCTACTCATTTTCCACATGAAATATTAAAGTCTGGATTTCATTTTACTTACTAAAGACTGGAATAAACTACTTAGTGCCTACTGCCATGAAAAATTCTAAAACTATAGCTATTATTTCAGAATTTATCAGGTGAACAGCTATGCCTGATTAGGCAACTGAGGAAGAGTTAAATCTTTTACTTTTGAATTACAGTTATAGCACAGCTCTTTCTAGAAGTCCATAATGTCAACTGAAAGGCCAGTGCAGTGTAGTGGGCAAGCAAGGAAGCATACTAGTTTCTGAGGGAAAATTTCAGGCCAACTTAATGATCCAAAAATTAGCATTACAGACACTAGTGGCTTCTTCAAAGTGGTCCACACAAATAAGAAGTAAATTCGACACGGGCCAAGTTCAGAAAGAACTGTTTATCATTCATGTTTACCTCAGAAGCAGACTGAAAGAAAAATCACCAGCTTCTACAAATTGTTGCATTTTTAAAAATAGGATTGAGTTCTTTTGAAAATCTACTTCTGAGGCACAACGTGCCTCATTCATTTTCTCATGTGGCAGATTCCATTCCCAAAAAAATGATGACAGCAGTATGTCTTCAGTTCTGCATGGTTTTCCTGAACTCTACACAATCTCTTGTCCTTCCCTCTCTGTGGGACTTGACATGTAACAACCAATGAGAAAAAACTAACCTTATTACAAGATTCAACCTAAGAAGTTCATTTGAAGAAATAAAAGATGCGAGAGCATTTCAGAGTTAACAAAAATATCTAGCACCTACTCTTTAGCTTTATTATGGATACATCCTAAATACCAAAGCAACATACACTCTTCTAGAATTCACCCAAACTGAGGACACACCAGAAGATATGAGAATTCTTAAATTTAGATCTAGTAGTCAGAAAATTCATAGAGATTCCTAAAACGTAAGTTTGGAAAGAACAAGAAAATGTTGTGATTCATATTACTCTTTATTGTGTTGAAAATGTTTCTTAGAAAAATTTGCAGAACCCATGAGGCCAATCTAAAAATAAAAGTGAAACTTCCAATCTTCTAGGGAAAAATGCTTTCAGTGCAACCCTGAAATACATATATTTCTAACTATGTTTTCTAAAATATCTCCGTTAAGAGAAAACAAATTGCCTTGTTGATTCATGAAAGTTCTTTTGTGCAATCAATGGATGTCTATATAAAGTGATGATGGTACCTAAAACATACATCTAAAATATCATTCAGCATTATCTGCTGGAGAAAACTACATGAAATTCGTGGAAGACTTATTTTTAGTGTAAAAGACACATGCTGTGTTTGAGAGCTTCTAGGATGCAATGATCCATTCACAATTAAAGTGGTGGAGTTTCAGTTAATTATGCCATATTGTTCACATTCTAGTTGGACTATTCACAGAATAAATAGCTTTAGCTGGTAATGTGAAACTCTATGACATGATATTTGAATGTCTTTTATCTTCCTAGTTGCAAATACATTCTGGTATGGAGATCTGCAAGAATCCATGGAATTCCTTTACTTAGTACAATATCCTAAATGAAAAATATCTGAAATTTGTATGGGCCAGTTAAGTGGTCACCTTGATAAAACTGGCTCATTTACAGAGAGGTTATTTAACCTCCCTAACCTCAAAAGTTTTCATAGGAACTGATAAAAGAAACTGTATTTTTATATTTGTTGAAATAAATAGAACAGCGTGGATTTAGAGTAAAGATTGTAACAGTTTCTTTTTCCTTGCTTGATCATATTTACCAGACAGTTTCCCAGCAGACTTCAAACTAACTTTTGAAGATGTTTTCAATAGACTAAAATAATGAGCAATATTTCCAGCCACCTACACTCTCAGCCTTTAGAAGCTTAATCTTGCTTCACTTTTAAAATGTCACAAATTTACTTTTGTGTGCTCATATGTATGTCTTTTCTATAATGGCTTACTCAAATAATATGTACACTCTATACAGGGCTTTATCATTTTCAATGTGATACTATAAATACATGATGTAATCTAAAACACAGTGGATGTGTAAATATAAAATAATCACTACAGCAAACGAAGTAAGAACTGTCATTAGGCCCCTTCAGGATACCCCCACCCCCCTCTTCAAACACTTATTCCACCATTCTTGTCACTTTCTGAAGCAGTGATGGAAGTTGCCTTTCATGAATGTCTTTAGTTACACTATCACGATTACCTTAAAACCTTGAATTGATTCAAAAGGCTTACTTTTGTTTCCTTTTCCCACGTGTTGGTTCGATTTATTTTACTTAAGGGAATGGCCTCAAAGTGCATCCATTTAGCTAGAAACGTCTCAAGCTTATCCTTCTTTACAACAGAGTAGTAAAAGTTAGATATATATTGTATTAAAACAACATATCTTCTTTATCCATTCATCAGTTGATTGGCATTCGGGTTGTTTTCAAGATTTAGTTATTAAAAACTCTGCTGTTATAAACATGGGTGTGCAGATACATCTGTGTTATAATGCTTTCAATTCTCAAAAGGCTTACTTTTCATGGTCCTTTTTACTTTGCCAAAGATCTAGAAGTTGCATGGCACCAGATCCACTGAATAAGGTGAAAACATACTATAATGATTTTAAGAGTTTGACTTTTCATCGTATAGCAGTGGATGGAAGGATTCACCATATTTCATCACACCTGGAAAAGTTGCTCGCTTTCATAACTGCTTCAGAATGTAGCAATAGCACTGGGATAAGTGTTAGAAGTGGGAGTGAGTACAATGAAGGTTTGCAAGGTATAATGGTAATTTGTCTTTTTCTGAATACATTTTTATTAAACCTTCACCATACATTTCACTTATACCATTTGTTTAGCTAAAATTTACTTGTTTCATATAACAATATTTCATATATATATAGCTTATTTATTTTTTGGTTTTTTGAGACAGGGTCTCGCTCTGTAGTCCTGGGTGGCCTCAAACAATGTGCAGTATTCTTGCCTTAGCCTCCCGAGTGCTGGAATGACAGCCATGTGCCATCACACCTGGCTTACATGTAATTTTAATCCTTGTTTATTTTTAAAAATGGAGTTCAGCATGCAAATATATGTAAAGAAAACACATAAATCATAAATGCAAAACTTTATTAACTTCTATAAAATTAACAGTGAATATATATCTAACATTCAGATCAAGACACAGGCAATACAGGAATCCCTGAAGTCTCCCTGTTGTCTGATCCCAATGATTTCTTCCTTCCAAAGATAATCACCTTTATCATCTATCACAATGCATTGGATTTTCCTGATCCTTTAAAAAAATATTTTTAATTCACAAATAATATGTGTTTGCGGTTATGCGGCATAATGTTAACTTTCAATACATGTATGTATTGTAAAATGATCAAATCATGCTAATTAGCAGATCCATCTCTTAAATATTTACCAATTTTTATGATGATAAAATCCTCTCATTTTGCAATTTTTGAATGTACAATATTTTGTTATTAACTGTCGTCATGATGCAATGCAAAAGAATACCAGGATTTATTCTTTCTATCTGAAATTTTGTTCCCTTTGACCACCATCTCCCCCTTTCCTGTCCACTCTCTAAGAGTCTCTGGTAAGAAGCATACCACTCTACTTCCATAAGTACGTTTTTTTTTTTTTAATTCCACATGTAAGTGAGATATGTGAGGCATTTGTTTTTTGGGGTATATCTTATTTTACTTAACATAGTATCTTCCAGATTCATTCATGGTTTTGTAAATAACAGAAATTACTTTTTCAAAGCTAAACAGTATTGCATGTATGTGTACCAGTGTTTAAAACAATGCATCTATTGAAGCACACTTAGGCTGATTCTGTATCTTCCCTATAGTAAATAATGCTGCAACGAATACAGAAATGCAAATATCTCTTCATTACCTGCTTTTACTCTTCTATTACCAGATTGGTTTTCCTTGCTTTAAACACTTACAGTCAAAAAATAGGATCTATACATTTTTTGTTTAGTTTCTTTCACTCACATTATGTCTGTGAAATCCATGCATGCTACACATGTAGCACTAATCCAATCATTTTTTCTATATAGGATCAATTTCTATGAATACAGCCACGTATCTTTATCACTTTTCCTGTTGAAGGATATGATAGTTTTTTTTTTCCCTAATTTTTGTTGTTATGGGAAATGGTGGACTGTGTTGTTCCAAACTTTTAATGCACATATCTGGTGGTATTGTCATTGAGAAAATACCTAAATATGGAATCTATGTGTTACATGGTATGCACATATTTTTTTCTTTAATACATTTTACTTATGTGTTTTCAAGATAGTTTTGTCAATTTTTCACTTCCTAAGATGTGTAGGAAGGTTCCAATCATAGATCCCTTTTGTCAGAATTTAATGTTTTCAATTCTTTTTTTAAAAAATTTTATTTTCATCATAATGGTTATGTAATTGTTTTGCTTTGTGGTTTTAATTTTAACTTTTTGATTTACAACAATAAACATCCATTCATACATTTATTCAACATTTTTTATTTGCTGCAACATCTTTTCAAATATTTTGTTGATCTTGTTAAAATTGTTTTAATTGATTTATGTGAGTTCTTCATATATGCTGAACAGTAGTACTTCTTACATATACACATGTATCATTGACCACTCTGTGATGCAGCTTTTAAGTCTTTAGTGATGCCTTCAGATGAACATATCCTCTTTTTCTGGTAGTGGGGACTGAATCCACGGTCTTCATATAAACCTATTTCTCCAGTCCTTTATTAGTTTTTATTTTGAGATAAGTCTCACTATATCTCTAAATTGCCCTCGCTAGGCTTGAATTTGAGATCCTCCTCCCTCTAACTCCCAAAGTGCTGGAATTAAAGGCATGTGCTACTATGCCTGAATGAATAAAATGTCTTTTCCATTTTTTTTTCTTTTCTGGTGCCAGGAATCAAACTCAGAACCTTGGACTTGCCAGGCAGGCTCAGTGCCATTGAGGTACAACCCCGGCCCCAAAATGTCTTCTTTTAATGAAGACAAAATATTATTGTTTTCCCTTAGTGCTTTTTTATGCTGTCCTTAATCCTGTCTGTAATATGGTCAAGAAACTATTCTCTATACCATCTAGAAGTTTTGTTTTTACTTTCACATCTTTTATATTTAAGTCTAAATTCTAGTGTTCCACAACATAGACACTACACCATTTATTGGAAGACAATGTGTTCCTGAAGAATTTTACCCTTGCTGGATTTCAGGCGACCATGTATGTGTAAGTCTATTTCTAGAGTCTCAGATCTGTTTCATTGGTCTGTTTGTCTTTACTCACACAAAACTCACACTGCTTGAAATTACAATACCACAGTAATAATCAGTAATATTTACTATATTAAACTTTTCAAATATGTTCAAGATCATCTTAATGTTAACCCTTTACATTTCCACATAAATTTTAGAACCCAGACAAATACACACAATCCTCATACAATTGACTAAGATCTCATTTGCTTATCTACTGAGGGAAAAACAGAATACTAACTATGGAAGTGTTCCTGACAGATTTATTAGCAGGGTACTATAAAAGTCTGAAATATTAAAAAACTGACTAGCATGTAGGTATATTTCTTGAAATTCTTTGTGGTTCACTTTTTATGGAAATTAGTAGTGTAATACTCAAAAGTTTTTTTAAAGGTGTTTCCCCCATAAACTGTAGTGTATGCATGCACATAATCACACATATGTAATTCTGTAATTGCAGAATGCTTATGCTTTATTCAGTACATCTTTCATGGAGATGACAATGAATGTATGAAATGTTGAAATAAAAATAAGAAGTGTGAAAAAATCAATTTGGGAAATTTCAAGCTTTATTATTTTGAATCTGTCACTTCATAAGTATGATATATTTTCAGTTACACAAGTTTTCTTTAATTTCTCTCATTCATAATGCCTCTGCTTAAAGGTTTGACTATATTTTATTTATTTATAAGCATTTGAGGCTTACTGATGATATTTTATTTACTTACTTATCTGTCAGTTATTTTGTTATACTGAAGATTGAACACATAGCATTCCTACTGAGTTACATCCCAACTCTTTTCAATTTTTTTTTTAATTTTGAGACAGCATCTTGCTACCTTGTTAAACAGCCTGGGGTTGGACTTCATGTTGTGGTATTCCTGTCTCAGCCTCCCCGAATGATGATTATAGACGTGTGCCACTACACCTGGCTAAACTGTTGATATTTTTTAAAATAAAATTTTCCAATTGTCTATTTCTGAGATAAACAATTAACTTTGGAATATTAACACTGTATCCACAGATTTTATTAAATATACTGTTTAATTATAATAGTTCATCTGAGATTGTTTAAATTGTCTATGTATGCTGTCTGCAGATAACAACAGCCTTTTTCTGTATTTCCAAACCTTATATTTAATTTTATTGACTTATTACAATATTGTTTGCTATAGACTATGTGTAGATACATTTTATCAGAATAAGGACATTCTTTGCAATTCTCAGTTTCCCAGGTGATGTGTATGTGTGTTTGACAGACATAAAAATTTATTTTCTCCATTTATTTTTCTGCATTTATTTATATCTTTTTTTTTATTTTTTTAAGTCAGGTTAACTTTTTTATTGGTATGTTTTAGATGTACATAGTATCTTTCAATTCCTCTTTTCACTCAATCCCCTCCCTCTACTCAACCCTTCTTTCAGTTCTTATCTACAAAGCTCTGTTTCCATTTGTTCTTCTATTCCCTTTTTTTTCTTTTCCCTTCCTTCTTATCTCCTTCACTCCTTCCTGGTTCTTCTTCCCGTTTAAATGTATTCTTTCCATTTTCCAATATCCATTACATATTTTGGTCCTTATTTACTCATTGTTTTTCACACTAGAGAAATAATGCAATATTTAAACATGAGTGTCTGATTCCTGTCACTAAAGAGTATGGCCTCAAGGTGCATTCATTTACATATAAATGTCTCAAGTTTATCCTTCTTTATGTGAGTTATTCCTCAGACAAAGGACTAATAAGTAGAATATATAAAGAACTCAAAGAAATCAAACCCCTCAAATTAAAAACCCAATCCAAAAATGGGCATCTGAAATGAATAGACACCTCTCAGGTGAAGAAGTACAAATGATAAATAAATGCATGAAAAAGTTCAACTCCACTGGTCCTTGAGAGATGCAAGTTAAAACAACACTGAGTTTTCACCTCACTCAAGAAAGATTGGTTATTATGAAGAAATCAACCAATAAGATACCTTAGTTACTTTTCACTCGTTGCTGAGACAAAACACCTGACATCCAAAACTAGAGAAGGAAAAGTTTATTTATCTTACAGTTTTTGGCGGTTTCAGTCCATAATCAGCAGGTTCCAAGGCAGGGTGGCATGGCACTGAGCCAACACTTCAAGGCAGCAGCCAGCGCAAAAAGCAAACAGAGTGAAAGGGGAGAGAGCAAGTCTCTTCTCCTCCCTTATGTTGTACACAGTACATCCCCCTCCTCAGGGTGGGTGTAGCACTCACAAATCTCCTTGCCTTCCCTTGCACAGGATGAGGATATTTACAAAGTAAGTACCCTAGCTCCCTGCTGAGTCTCTCAGTTAAACTTCTGACTTTTCAAATTGACACAAGGACAGGTAAACTGCTTGTGCTCTATACCCCAGGATGTAGAGCTGCTGAGTTACTTAATTAAGCTTCTAGACTTCTCAAGTTGACACAATTTATAAACCATAACAATACCTTTTTAGCAACTTCTAAAATATTCTATTTTTGTACAATATAATTGTATTCATTAGTCCCCAGTTAAAAGACACTGAGATTGTTTTAAACAAAGCTTCATTTTGAAGACTAAAACTAGACCTACATCTATCAACATGCATTAAACTAAAGTCAAAATGAATCTAAAATCTAAATATTAAAACAGAAACACTAAATCTACTAGAAGAGAAAGTAGGTAGAAACCTTGAAGCCATAGGTGTAAGAAAACATTTCATGAATAAAACCCAGACTACATGGGAAATACTTCAAAGAATGAACAACTAGGATCTCATCTTACTGAAAAATCTTTTGCACGTCAAAAGAAAACACCAATGCAGTGAAAAGACAAACCACAAATTGGGAAAAAAATTTAGCCATTTGTCCCTCAGGGAAACTACTTTTATCTAGAACATAAAAAGAATTGAAAAAATCAGACCCCTCAAATTGAAAGACTCAATCCAAAAATGGGTATCTGAGATCAATACACAATTTTCAGATGAAGAAATACAAATGGTATATAAAATATGAAAAATGTTCAAAATTATTGGTCATTCAAGAAATGCAAATTAAAGCAACACTGAGATCCCATCTCACCCCAGAAAGAATAGCTATCATCAAGAAATCAACCAATAACAAATGCTGGCGGGGCTATTGGGAAAAAGGAACCCTTCTCCACTGTTTTTTTTTTTTTTTTTTTGTGGCACCGGGGATTGAACTCAGAACCTCGCACCTGCCAGGGCAGGCGCTTAAGGCACTGAGCCAAACTCCCGGCCCAACCCCCTTCTCCACTGTTGGTGGGAGTGTAGACTGGTACAACAACTGTGGAAATCAGTATGAAGATTCCTCAAATAGCTAAGATTAGAGGTACCATTCCACCCTTCTGGGTATCTTTCCAGAAGAATAAAAAACATCATACCACAGTGATATATGTGCACCAATGTCTGTGGCAGCACAATTTGTAATAGATAAATCTTGGAGACAACCCAAATGCCCATAAACTGAGGAATGGATAAAAAAGATGTGATATTTTCATGCAAAGGAGTACTACTCAGTCATAAAGAATGATAAACTTGCAACTTTTACAGGTAAATCGATGCAATTTGAGACCACACTGGTAAGTGAGATAAATCAGACTCACATGTGTAAACATTGTATTGTCTCCGTGGTGTGAGAACCTGAAAGAACAAATAAGGTCTAAAATGTACAATAGATACTGTGAAATGAGAAGAAATTGTTCAAAAGGAAAAAAAAAAAGATTTAGGATGGGGGAAGGGAAAAGGATAGAAGGGAAAAGGGAAATAGTGCAAGTCAGTTATACTATTAGTGTCTCTTAGCTCATTGGAAATGAAGGCTTGAGCTAATATTGATTGAAAAAATTTTAATACCCATATCTTGTATTCTGAATAATTACTTATAGATAACAATATTCAATGTATTAACTATTGTCCTCCTATTGTTATGAATTTTTTACTTTTTTCCATAAAATAAAATGAATAAAGCTTCAATACTTCTTAGACATATCCTTATATACTGATGACTTTCTTTTTTTTTTTTTTTTTTGCGGCACCGGGGATTGAATTCACAACATCGCGCCTGTCAGGGCAGGCACTTAAGGCACTGAGCCAAACTCCCGGCCCTGGTTTTTTTGAGGCAGGGTCTCACTGTGTAGCTCAGGCCGGTCTTGCGCTCGCGTTGTAGCCCAAGCCGGCCTCGAACTCACAACGCTCCGCCTACCTCAGCCTCCCGAGTGCTGGGATTAAAGGCGTGCGCCACCACGCCCGGCTTGATGACTTTATTTCTATAGATAGATTTAAAAGGAGTGTGAAGGGTAAATGATTGTGTACATTTTAATAGCAATTATCAAGTTACTTTTTAAAAATATATCAATACATCACCAGCATAAAATACTAACATTTTCATCATGCCCTTTCCAGCACTAAATATCCTTATTTTTCCTTTCAGCTGACAGACAGGAAATGTTAACTCCTTTTGCCTTTTTAGATTATGAGACAGTTGGCTATCTTCTTATGCCTTTATTGATTATTTGCATGCTCTCTTTGTGGATTTTGTGTTGTTTATATATTCACATTTCTCATTTTATTGTTGGACTTTTCAAAACAATTTGTAGACTTTTATTAAATACAAATAATAAACCTTTATAACAAATGTTTCAAATGTTTTTAGTTTATTGTCTTTTTGTTTTATTATAATGCCTTTGGCTTTACATAAATTTTGACTTCTTATGTAGCTGAAAATGCAATTTTCTCCTTTAAGTCATCTAGGGTTAGTCCTGTAACTCAAACTGCTACAAACTTATAACTTTTTAAAAAATTTTTGTATATTTAAATCTGTACTCTATTTGGAGTTTAATTTTATATGGTCTAAGGGAAGTCTAACTTTATGAAAATACAATCAATATACTTTATATATCAATTTTTAGTGACTGAATTAAATTGTCATAATGTATGCATTTCCATTATTTGGATGCTATTATATTTTGTCATTTTCACTATCCCTGTACCAATACCATACTGTTCTGATTACAGTAGCCTGATAAAATAACAAGTAGTATGTCACAACGCTTGTGATTTTTCTGAACTTCTGCAAACTTTTAATGCTTTTATTCTTTTAAACAGAAACTGTGCTGTAACTACTTACTACATTCCAAAACTGTTAGAACTGACATACCTAAAAATTGGGCATTCGGGAAAGCTAAAAGATCAGACTATAAACAACATATTTTTCAATATACATTACCACTCAGGATGAAGTCTGTTGTGAGTTATCTTAGTGAGAATCCAATCTGAAAGTCACACTGTTTTTAAACTAAGAGAATTCTGCAGTTAGGCCTAGCTAATATGTTTTGTCCAAATAAAGTATCTTCAGCCAATTCGGCAATGGAAAATAGAATTGCCAAGTTTTCTTTTCAGTTTTTTGGGGGATGCTGCAGATGGAACCTAAGTGTTGGACACGCTAGGCAACATTATACTACTGAGCTCCATCGCCATTCCAAAACATGTTTTTATTCTAAAGCTTTATAGCAAGAATGAAAGTGAGTTACTGGTGATATTTCCTTGACGAAGCCATTGCCCCTTTTACCACAACGTGAAAAACATAAGGTTTAAAAATAATGGACAATTGGAAACACCTGGGAGCTTGTGACGCTATTTGACGTTCAGGTGAGAGCACAGAAATAATCAATGTTCATCTCTAGGAAGGGAAACCTGGCACTGAGTGTGCAAACTTCCCCAGATAACTCCAACATCTAACCACATTTGAGAATCAGGGTTTTAGAAAAGATGAGAATCAACTTAAATTAAAAATGAAGACAAGAAAATCTTCAGCTGTTGCTAGGTCCTTTGCCAAGTTTCTCTTCTAAAGTTAATTTTTCTTCAGGAGATGATGGATAGGAATTAATCTTACTGGGTTGCTGCAAGAAGTGCAGGAAAACTTATATGGGGGGTTCAGGATACTAACCAAAATGAAATTCACTTCTGAAATTTTTAGAAAATAAAGTCATCTGAGCTGTTTATAGTCCAATCTAATTCTAGACTCAGTGGTGGGAGGAAGGGATGGAGGAGGCAGTCAGAGTGAATGTACACACTGAAAGATGAGCGAGTAGCTTTGGTGAAATTTCCTAAAAAATAATCGTCTTCAGCTGATATTACCCATGACGGGTCAATGCATTCACCTTAGGCACAAAAGTGGGGTACACACATGTAAGTGACCCAGATAGTGTAGGTGAGTAACCCTTCTCCCCAGTGTAGTCATCTTATAAATGGCAATGCTAAATCATTCATGACCTCATGTGCTGCTTTTGGCAAGCAGCTCCCTAATTGCTCCTGTTTTTGCATCGATTCTGCGCAGCATGGAAAGCGAGTCTCCAACTTGCTTGTGGATTTATTGACCACCGGTTTCTTCTTCAGCTTTCACCTTCCAGGCCTCGCCCACTCTATTTTAGAGCTAAGAGCTGGGAACAGCACCTGTTCCCTAGTCTCTAATGATAGGCTGGGGCTTTTGACGCGGACCCCATGCAACCCACACCCAGGTGTCGGTGTTTCTGTTTTCTACCTCACTCCGCCCTTCCCGCCGCCCCGCATCTCTACCTCCGTGGGTGAGGACCTGGGGAGGAGGGAAGTCCGCCCTCAGATACACCAGATCGCCAGCTAGTTACCTGCTTTAGAGAGAAAAAGCGGACCAAGCGTATCCACCTGCATGCCAAAGTTTGGGACGTGGGGAAGCTGGGGCACCTAACGTGAAGCTATGGCTCAACCGAGGGGTCTGGAGGAGACCTGGGAAGATGCCGCTGGAGACGGATTCACCGACGTCATCAAGAGTCGCGCTGGTAGGACCCCGCTGTCTTTTTACTGTGGGAGGTTATAAAAGGTACCCTGCTAACTGTCGGCAGAGCCTGTGCCCTGGAAGTTGGCACAGGGTTGAGGAAAGTTGTGTGGCGCCCAGACGAGGAGCAGCCGCGTGGGAATGGCATTGCGCCCCCATGCGACTGGAGGGCGGGGAATCAAGCAGGTCGCGTCGGAGGCGGCGGGGGGGGGGGTGCTGCTCCCAGGGGTAGCTGAAACAAGTTTTCCTTTTCTGCCAAGTGGATATAGGATTGTTGTTGTTGTTGTTGTTTTAATTTTAAAAGGCACGCGATATCGATTTTATTATGAGATAATAACTCGTAAAAATTAAACACGAAGGAATGGCGAAATTCATTCAAAAGAAATATTGTGGTAGCCTTAGGGAACGATAGAAGAAGTGTGCGGAGAACATGACTTGTCAGGGTGTGGTCCACGTCTTCGAGTTAAGAAATGTGAGAAGTTTCGTCTCCCTCACAGCGCTGAAGGAAAAAGTGTCACAGGGTAGACATGAAAGCTTGTGTGCCTGAAGCAGAGCTACCAAGTTGAAAATCAGTACAGTAGTGGGAAGGAAAAGTCTAAGATTTTTGATGCCACTCCCTATTTCTCTCCCTCCCCCGCCTACTGCCTGCGCGTGTAAATTTCATTTGTAATAAGCACTTGTAAGCCAGGGCTGGTCTTTAAGGCTGTAAGTGGAAGCAGCTGTTAAGCTTTCCCTAAGGATGAAGTTTCAGCAGTCTGAATAGGCTCCCTCTCACCCTTGGAAACGCACCAAGTTGTGGACAGCAGAATAACAGACTTCTAGATTTCTTATGTACATTGCAGGTTGTTGAAGAGGGTAGAGATATAAAGTCAGAGGCAAAAAGTCACTGGACGTGTTTCTCTGAAGTGAGGTAAAAGGGATGATCACAAGAGAAAACAGAAAGGACTAAGAAATAAAAAAAGTTGAGTAAAGCACAGAAAAGATTTTAAAAGATGTTAGATTAGGGTTTCTCCGGAACTTGAGTTAAATCTTGTCGTTAAAAATAGTACAAATTGGTGAATGAAGCCTGTAAATCACAAAATAATAGTGCTTCTGACAATGTCTGGGAGAAATTACTTATTTCTAGTTGAAGACCGCACTGCTTTTCCTTGCCTCTTTCATATGCTAACTTGTTTCCTCGACCTTAACAGAGAAGCAGCAAATTTTCCAAAACAAAAAGCCTTAAGCTTATTGATTGGCTTTAAGTAGGTACCCTAAAATAATGTGAAAAAAAGGGTATTTTCATACATTGGTTTACAATTCCTGTTTATATTGAACAATAACCTTAAAGGTAAAATTATCTGAAATATGTGAAGAATATCTATTATAAATCTGTTATATAGAATTGTTTTGGAAGAATGGGTTAATTGGGAGACAAATATTACAGGTTTACACTATTTATCATTGACCCAAACTTAAACTTGGTGATTCAAAGAGTTAAAAAAAAAAAAGGCCTCATAAATATATCCTCAAAGCTAAATTTACGTAAGTCTGTGTGTTTTGGACATAGACTGACTCCAGCCTAAAGAAAATTCAGCTTATACTTACGTTACTTTGAAGTTCATATTTGATTCTACTGTTGAGTGAAATTTAAGAATGCAGTGATTGAATTGTTTTATTTTCATCAGTGAAATTAAACTTTTACTTGAAATCTAAATAATTTATATAGGATGAGTAACAGTTGCAACAGGCTACAAATCTTTCAAAATCTGTATTTTTTTATAGGTCCATTCCCTTAAGAACTTAAAATATGAACTAATATTTACATTGAATATTTAAATTCTGTATCTTTATGAAACCAGGTTTTTTGTTATCTTCTGTTTTTAATTTGCTTTGTTAATTATGAAGCTTAAAAGGTGGTTATTAATTATAAATGCTGTGTGTAGCCAATAGCTGTTACCGACAAAAAGTGTATTGTGGTTTGGCTATAGTGATGCCAGACAGAGTAACCCTAAAAAGATGTTTTTACAGTGCCTATAACTTCCATAGAAGCACTCCCTTTTTCCTCTCCCTCTCCCATATTTTAGATTGTTTTTAGTCCTAAAAAAGGGAAAGAGACCTTTTAGAGTGTGTTATTACAATGCCTTGAAGAGCAAAAAATTGTATACAATGTTTGACGTTAGTTGTTCTATTAGAGATTGCTTTTTATATTTTAATAAGCAGAACTTTTTTTTAATTGAGGAGACACAGATGATTGTAATATACATTGATAATACAAGTTTAAACTTCATTAGATTGATTTTATACAGTGATTCTAGTTCATTATTTGATGAAAAGTCACAATCTGGAACTCTCACTATTATTTCTCCTATCAGAACTGCATTGCAACTGCATATTTTTAACTCATTTCCTTAAGTAACCAAGCTTTTAAGTGATTATGATTTACATATAGAATCTTAATAATCATAACGTGAGTACCACCCTTGAGAAGTCCTGTGCCTTGAATTAAAACTGATTAATGTTACCAAATGAGTATCCCAAAAAAGAACTTTTACTCTTTCAGGTATAAATTTCAGATATCTTAACAATACCTATCTCACTGTTCAAAATAATTTAAGTATAGATATTTACATTTTTTTTCTTGTTTAGGTACAGAAAATATGGGTACTTAATCTCCTATTTGTTAATGTTTTTCCATAATTAGAAATATCCCAGTGTAATATAAACAGCCCCATGTTGATAATATTTCAAAATTAGATTTAATTTAACCAGCCCAGATTCCTTATATGACATTTTGGGGGTTTATATTTGGTATCTCCTAGCACACCTTTAGATGTTTTACTGGCACAAAATAATATATAAATAATTTAATAAAGTATATCGAAATATTTGTATTATTAATGTTTTTTGAACTTGTTACACACAAATAAATTCAGCTCTTTCCAGCAAAAGATCAGCTAAGTAGCTATTTGTCTTATAAATGGAACAGAAAACTCCATTTCAATCTACTACAATAAACACCCTTCTGGTGACCAATTTTGTTTTAACCAATTCCATATTTCCTTCCAAATTATAACTATACAAGATTGTTGTATTGGGCCAGGGAGATAGCGCAGCAACCCAAGCACCTGCCTGGCAAATGCAAGGTCCTGAGCTCAATTCCTGGTATAAAAAAAAAAAGAAAAAGAAAATTTGATAGAATTTTATTTGCACACATAATGTCTACAAGAAGCCTAATAATAAGGATAATAGACTTATTTTTAGTAAGGCATCTGTCATTTGAGTATGGTATAGTAGAAAGAGCAAAATAAAGGATAAATAGAAGGAAACGAGCAGCTAGATCTCTTGCAAATGGAAAGGATTCCCAAAGACACTGTATGAGAGGAGAAGGGTAGGGGAAAGGGTAGTAAGATTCATGCGATGTAGAGATACCAAATACCACAATGAATATGCACAGTGTGTGCCATCAACACAATCTAATAAGAATGAAAATGAGGAAAAAAGAGTTAGCAGTGGAGGGAGATGGATAGGAAGGGAAAACAGATTTAAAAAGAAGCTATTTTATATACAGGTACCTATTCCCCAAGAAGAATGTAAACTTTAGGAACAGCAAACAAGTGATAATAACATAAATATATTTAACTTTTTTTTTTTGGTGCCAGGGATCAAAATCATGACCTTACACTTGCCAGGCAGGCGCTTTTGCAGCTGAGCCTAATCCCCCACACAATAAAAATATTAAAGATGTAACTGAACTTTTTACAATTGCAGCAAGTGCCTCTACATTGTTCTCTTAGCATATACACAAGCAAAAATGATATGGTCTCAGAATAAATCAAACATCAAATTTGCAAACATACTGGGAATTTCTGCAAATAGAAAATATTAAAAAGAAGTTGAAAGATGTATAACAGTTGAAAGAATGTAACTGTTCTTTCAACAATAACATTTTATTTGGAAAATTTTTTTACTAGACAATTCCATATGTAAAAAGTCACTCTAGTAATG
>RJWM01025427.1:0-29361 GCA_004363535.1 Dasyprocta punctata | reverse complement strand
TTGTCTTTGAGGCCCAATATGGTTCTCTCTCTTTTGCTTTACTCTGATCATTGTTATTATTATTAATAAAATTAAAAAAACAGCATTGATATCAAGATAAACAAGCCACCAAGGTACCAATACAAAGTCCCAAAATAGATACCCACATAACAGACAACTGATTTCTGGCAAAGATGCAAAAGCAATAAAGTGGAGAAAGAATTGTGCTTTCAATAAATATACAAGAACAACTGGATATCTACATGCAAAAAAAACCCCTAAACTTTATAGCACATCAAAAATTTCTTAAGATATACAAAAGTCAACTCAAAATGGCTCACAGTAAGTTAAAGTAAAGGCAGGTGTGATCTAAGTCATTGCTTTGGCTGAGGTCATTCTTTCTGGGACAAAAACACTGGGACAAGGTGTAGAAGGGAAGACAGAGCCTACAGAAATATTCAGTGAGGGGAGACATTGAATTTACTTCTGGACAGGCTATGTGGATGATAAAGGATACCATTATGCTTCTTTTTTTTAAACTATCTTAACCATTTTTATATACCTATACATAGACATATACATAATTTTTCTTTCAGCTTGTTACACTAATGAAACAATACAATGTTTACACATGTGCAACTTATTTATTTCACTAACAAGTATGTTCTAAAAGCACATCCATTTACCTATAAAAATGTCCAGTTTATCATTCTTTATAGCTGAGTAGTATTCCATTATATAGAAATACCACATCTTTTTTATCCATTCCTCTGTCAATGGGCATTTAGATTGTTTCCAAGGTCTAGCTATTATAAACTGTGCTGCTATAAACATGGGTGCACATACATCTCTGTGGTACAATGCTTTTAATTCTTTTGGGAAAATACCCAGAAGGGGAAAGGTGGATCTAATGGGACCTCCAATCCTAGCTTTTTGAGGAACCTCCACACTGTCTTCCACAGTGGTTGCACCAGCCTGCACTCCCACCAACAGTGGAGAAGGGTTTCTTTTACCCCACAGCCCCTCCAGCACTTGTTATTGGTTGATTTCTTAATACTAGCCATTCTTTCTTGGGTGAGGTGAAATCTCAGTGTTGTTTTAATTTGCATCTCTCAAATGACCAGTGCTGTTGAACATTTTTTTTCATGTATTTATTTGCTGAAAAACAAACTCTTAAGAGCAGCCAAAAAAAAAAATCACAAAACAATTCAGAAATGGCAATGAATTTCTTATTGTAAACAATGCAAGTGACGAAAGCTTGGAGCATCTGTAGATGAGAAGAAAGAAAAGGAACTGTAAACCTGCCAGTGCAAACAGCATTGAAAACCAAAAGCAAAACAGACATTTTCAGACACACAAAACCCGACAGGCTCCCTTGCCAGCAGTCCCACGTAAAAGTACAATGTTGGACAATAATGGCACAAAGGCCAAGAGGAGGAAAAACCGACTAGACTCCTCTAAGGCAGGCTGCACAGAGGTGGAGTGGGGTTGTTTGGAGGCAGACGGCCCTGTTAAAGATCTACACTACATACCTCCAAACATCATTAAAATAGAAAGCACCAAATCAGCTACAGTGCTAACAAAAGAAATAACACAGGATCTTGAAGATATTCAATTAATCTAGAAGACAGAAAAAAGAAAAGAGAAAGGGAACAATGAACAGATGAGACAGTAGCAAGATTTGACAGATCTTGAGAGAGTTAAAGACAGACAGGTTTAAAGCTAACAATGTCTATGATGTGAATGAGTGTAAGTGCTCTCTATCCACAGTTAAAAGGCAGAGAATGTTGGGCTGAACTAAAAAACCACACACAACTCAGTGTTCTTTACAAGAAATATACTTCACATATAAGAACACAGAAAGGTTAAAAGTAAAATGATGGAAGAACACTGTGCTGCAGAACCAAAAGCTGGGGCCGCTAAATTAATATCATACAAAGTACATATCAGAGCAAAGTGCACTAGCAGGGATAAATAAGGTCATTTGTGATAGAGCCCAAACAGGGACTCTGTCAGTTCTAGTGAGTCCACTGGCCATCTTAGAGAAACATAGGTTTCATTTTACTTAGGTCACAAGCAATCTCCAGAGGACATGGCAATGTGTCACAGAGGACACATTGGCAAGCCACGAGGCCACCATTTCTCCAACCTACCCCCTCAAAAGCCTGCCAAAAAATGCTATTAAAAAGCTTCTTAGCTTGTAAGAGAAACCTCCTCTGTTCTGCTTGCACAGAGGTCCCTCTCAGGTTCAGCAATAAACCTGCCAGGACTGTTTGGTTTGTGTCCCTTCTTTCCTGCTCATCTAGCGCAGAAACCTGGGAGGGAGTCCCAAGAGCAGGACCTCTTCTGTACTTTAGGAAGCAATGGGCAGCAGCAACACCACCTGGACCCACTCCTAGATTCTGAAAGCCTCTTGTCCTAGCCCTGTTTCCCTCCTTCCTGAAGAGTTGATTGCACCGGCTTAACTGCCTTCTGGGGCAGGACTGCAAGGCTCTGGCCAAGGCTGCACTTCAATGAGCCCTCAAAACCCCCAGAGGCAACATTCAGACCCTGACCTCCAGACTGGGTAACAAATCTCCCTTCCCTTTCCACAAACCCAGCCTTTTGACAAACTCTAGCTAGGATCATCCTGCCAGACCTCAAAGCAGACATCCATCACCAGCTGCCAACCCATTGCCACTCCTGGGAGGGCAAGATTCTGGTCCAGTTGGCTTCCTCTGGGTGCCCAGAGAAAACCAATGTGCCCTTCTTCTTCCTCAGTCCCTACTGAGGACACTGCACAGGAGGACCTTCTGCACTCCGACTAGGGGCAATTTTGTCTGGTTGGAGCCTAGGGATCCCAGCTGGGAGGCCGATTATAGGGAGACATCCAGCAACCTGTTTCCCAACGCTGGTTGCCTTTCTCAGTCCACAGTGATGGGCAATTTGGGATTAAAAGGGGACATTAAACAAAAAAAAAATTGATCTTTTTCTCTACTTCCTTGTGGGTCTAGTACAGACTTGATAATGGGTTACACTGGCCCCTGAGGGTATTTTCAATTTCCAAATTCCCTGAGACCTTGATAACTTCCTCCAGAGAAATAGCCAATGGTCAGAGGATCTCTATATTCAAACCATTTTTACCTTCTACAAGCAACCTTCCCTCTGTCCTACTCTCCTCCTTCCAAGTGTTTCTTGCTGAGTAAAACCTCCTACCCCCATGTATAACCCATCAAAATCTCCCATTCCCACTTCCAACCCCAAAATATCACACCTTTACACCTTCTACTGACAAAATTCCCTGTGCTGTCACCTTCCCCTCCCTCAACAACCTCAACCAGACCCACAGCCCTCCCAACTGTCAGCCCCTCCTCCAAGACCCCTCTTCTCTACTCCCAGTCAACCCAGCCCCTCCTCAAACCTGCCCCTTCGCCCCTCAGACACACTCTTGCACTCTTTCTTCTCACCTAACACTTCCCCAGATCTCTTCTTATTCTGCCCTACGCCTCCATGAAGTATCAGCCTTCAAGGTGCCCATTTGCATTTACGCTTTTTCTCAATTACCGCGCCAGACCATTTGCAACGAAGAATGGGATCCTTCTTAGAGAATCCCAATAAATTCAGAAAAGAATTCCTCCTACTAGCTCAAATGTACAACCTTACTTGGAGAGATATTTACCTCATCCTCTTGTCCACCCTTACTGATGACCAAAGGGGGCATATTTGGCAGGCAGCTGAAAACCACATCGATGAGCTCCACTGCCAACACCCCAACAGGCACGCTGAGTCTTTAGAGTTACACGTCCTAAAGAATAGTATAAATGGGGAGGTGTCTTGGCTGGTGTTTCTGTTAGGCCTTCATTCCAACAACCAAGATGGAGAAGGGGAACAGAGATCCTAAATATCCAGTAAGAACAAAGCGGCTGACCCCTGAGTCCACCAGAAAGGAAACCTGTTTTTCAGCCACCACCACTGTTACCCTTGGATCTGGTGATGTCAAGGAGGAGCCTTGGGACCTGGCCCTTGTCAGCAGACAGCTGAAGATAAGGCCATGGGGCTGCCAGGTCTTCTCCAGATGTGCTGGGTCACCTGGAGCTAGAGAACTCTGGAGGGGCTGACTTCCCTAGAGGGTGATCCATTGCTCAGTGGCCTCACTGCCCACAGTTCAGACAGAATTGTAGGAGGCCTGGGATTAGGGCAAGCTTTTGCCCAGTGGCCTGGATTGCTGCTGTGGAAATTGGTGGTAGGCAGGTATGAGGTGGAGCCTTTGGCAGGTTTTTCAGCTGGAATTCAAACTAGGAGGCCAGGATTTGATATATGGCTTTTGTCTGTTTTTCTTTTAGAATTCTCTGTTTCTCATTTTGGTTGTTAAAAACTTTAAAGGCAAGATTTATAATCTCCTTCTATGGTGTTTGTGGTCTTTTTTCTGATTTTTGGAGCTTTTTGTAGATGTCTGGATAAAAGTAGAAGTGGAACTGTAGAAGAATTAGACCTTCAGGAGAGTTAGGTTCGTGTTTGTATAGTTAATCATGGCCTCTGAAAGGCGTTTCATAAAGAGATCTAGGTTTTGTCTACCCTCTGGGTGATTTCTCTAAGGTGTTCATAGTTGACCTGTTTATTATTTTTTTTCCCATTCCTGCCAGGAGGCAAGTGATCATGAGCTCAAGATCTGTCTTACTGGGGTTGCCAAGTTGATATGTCCACTTGGGATCTCAGGGTTCAGCCCCTCGAAAAATAAGTTTAGATCCCACACTGTTTCTCACCTTAAACTCTTGGGGAAAGGGCAATACTGTGTCTCAGAACACAAAGCCCAGCTGGTACAGCAAGAGGTCACTTACCTTGGCCTTTGCCTTGCTGCATACACTTCTCCTGAAAACAGGCCATTAACAATCTTCCTTTCTTCCCACATAATGAGATTTCTTTTCTTTCCTGGGGCTTCTTAGCTATTTTAGACTTTGGATCCCAAATTTCTCACTCATTGCAAAACTCCTCTACAAGGCTTCTCAGGAAGATCCCTGAGAAAGAGTGCCAGAAACACTAAATTCCTGTTTCCTTTGGGTTCTCAAACAGGCACTCCTTAAGGCTACCGCTTTGGCCCTACCCAATCCTAATAAACCTTTGTTTCTATTTCTAACCAGCACAAGCAGACAAGCATTAGGGCTACTCGTACAGCGAGCTGGAGACTCCCTCAAGCCTGTTGCCTATTCATCCAAACAGCAGAATCTTGCAGTAAAAGGTTGGGTTGGGTCTCTCAGACAAAGCACTTCTATCTAGAACATATAAAGAATTGAAAAAACTCAGGCCCCTCAAATTCAAAGACCCAACCCAAAAATGGGCATCTGAGATGAATATATACTTCGCAGATCAAGAAATACAACTGGCAGAAAAAAATTATGAAAAAATGTTCAACATCATTGGTCATTCAAGAAATGCAGATTAAAAAAACACTGAGATTCCATCTCACCCCAGAAAGAATGGCCAGGATCAAGAAATCAACCAATAACAAATGTTGTTGGGGTCATGGGGAAAAAACAACCCTTCTCCACTGTTGGTGGGAGTGTAGACTGGTACCACCACTGGGAAAATCAGCATGAGGAGTCCTAAAAAAATTAGGATTGGAGGTCCCATTCAATCCAGCTATTCTTCTTCTGGGTATTTTCCCAGAAGAACTGAAAACATCATACCACAGCAATGTATATGTGCCCATGTTTATAGCAGCACAATTTGTAATAGCTAAATCTTGGAACAACTCAAAGGCCCACCAACCACAGAATGTATAAAAAAGATGTGGTCTTTTTATACAATGAAGTACTACTCAGGTATAAAGGAGGCTTTTATAGGTAAATGTATGGAACTTGAGACCGTACTCATAAGTGAAATAAATCAGACTCACATGTACAAATACCAGATTGTCTCCCTAGTGTAAAAAGCTGAAAGAGTGAATAAGGTCCAAAAAGTGCAACAGATACTATGAAAGTGAAAGGGAAAGAAACTGCTCAAAAGGAAAGAACAATTGGGATAGGGGAAATGAGAAAAAAAGAAGGGAAAGGATTTTTTATATATGATATACATATACGTGATATATATGATAATTATACCACTAATCTCTGTTAGTTCGTCCAGAAGAATGATTTGTGCTTTCATCAATTGTTTAAGCATTGTTTTCATGCCTATATTTTGTAACCTGAACAACTACTTTGAAGATAACAATATGCAGTATATTAACCATAGCTAATCTCCTATTATTTTGTTTTGAAATTCTGTATCATTGTTTTTATTCTTTTCTCATTTTAAAATTAAAAAAATAAAAGATTGGGCTCTGTGTTTACAGGTTGTAGGATCAGCTGTACTTCTTATCCCCAAGATCCCAAAGATTCCTCTCTACCACCAGACAGGTGCACTCCTCACACAGCCTCCCAGGCCTTCTCAGCTTCAACCTTTCTCATGCTGCTCTCCACTCTCAGCCTGTCCAGCTTTTGGTTACCTTCTGCAGCTTGCCTGTCCTAAACCTGCTAAGCCCCTCCCAATACCTGACTCCTCGGACTCTACCACCAACGAGGGTGCATAGAGCTCCTTGATTTTACTCCTACCTACTTCTATCACAGAACCTTGAACACATGCCAGGGGCCCCCGACTGGTTTATTGATGGAAGTGCTTCAAGGCCCACTCCTTCCCAGGCAGGGTGCACAGTCACTGAAGGCTGTTGAGACAGCCAGTCCTCCTACCTTCCCAAGAAGTAATCAGGGTGGCAGCCCTCTTCACAGGGATGGCTTCGCAGCAGGCAGAACTCACCACACCCAAAAGAGCACTTGCTCTCACAAAAGATAAAACCATCAATATTTACACAGACTTCAGATACACATATAACACCCTACCCAGGCCCCAATCTGGTACAAAAGGGAACTCCTAGTTGTAAAAAATAGTATATGACATGGACCCCTAATTCAAGACCTTCTAGAGATTGTTCTTCTATCCAATAGAGCTGCAGTCATTCACTGCAGGGGCCATCAAAGACCTAACTCAGGGGATAATATCTCAGACATATCACTTGCAGAAATAACAAGGGTGACAGAGTAGCTATCAACCCTCTCTCTGCTCCCCACTTTCTGTTCCCTTTTATACTTTCCTACCTGAGAAATAACTACTCAAAGGAGAGGGGCGCAACAGGAGGAACAGAGGTGATTTCTGCATGAAAAGTTGGTCCTTCCTGAAAATTTGCAAAACAAATTCCTTCTATCTTTCCATGACCAGATCCATGTCAGATCATTCCCTCTACTCCAATTCCTAGACTCACAACTCACACCTAGTTTTAGGACCTCTCTGCAAAAGATCATCGCCCAGTGCTCCGTATGCCAAACACCAATGCCCAGAGCAACCTCAGAGCTCCTCCCTTTCCCAGCCCCCAATTTCAGAGATCCCTTCCTAGCAATGATTGGAAAATAAATTTTACTCAGATGCCTCCAGTAAAAAAACAAAGGTACCTCCTTTGACACTTCAGGATGAATAGAGGCGTTTCCTACATCAAACGAAAGATCTTCCACAATAGCGCATATCCTACTCACTGCAATCACCCCTGGCTTAGGACTTCCAACCTCCATCCAAATGGATAATGGATTTGAATTTACTTTACACATCACCCAACAGGTGGTCTCCTCCCTAAACATAACCTGGAAGTTCCACATCGCATATGGACCTCAATCCTCATGCAAGTTTAAAAAGGCTAATCATCTCCTTAAACAGAGCCTAACCAAATTTTCCCTCCAGGTCCACTCAGAGTAAGCTAAGCTCCTACCGTTGACCCTTTTCAAATTCAGATCTCTTCCTTGAAAACCTCTTATGCTCAGATTCTATACAGAAGGCCTCTCATTGCCTTCACAACACTTACCTCTAAATCAAACCTCCCTTCCTCCTTTCAAATCCCTTACTTAACACCCTCTGGCACCTCATTTGGAACTACTTGGACCACAGCCTGACGAAACCTTCCAACAACATAGGCACCCTCACTCTTTTGTCCCTGCAACTCGGAGACTGGGTATAAAGAAAGCCCCAAACCCTCTCAGGGATTAAAACTAAAACAGACAGGGCTCTTCAGTGATGGCAAAATTAACAGGTCATTCCTCATGGTCTACTTTCTATAAAAGGCTCCCCTTTTCCAGTGCACACTGACTCGACCCCCATCCCTGAAGATCACTGAGCTGTCTTCTGTGACTGAAGAGATTGAAGACCCAGCTAGACAGGCCCATGAGTCTCTCTTCATAATCTTGCCCATTTCTTAACCATCCTAATAGAATTCCCCCATTATTCACCCTCTTACTCCCTAGACACCACAATCCAAGATGCGTGGTCACAGGGAACCCTCTTCGAATTCTCCCCAGAACAAACCATTACATTTACTTCCTGTGTTCTCCTGCTCCAATCCTTTCTTTCTTAGTACTACTTATCCTCTTCACCCCTGCCCCACAATACAGACCCTTCCTAGATGCCTCAATCGTACACTTTAACATGGCTGAAATCATTCAAACCTTTAGTGGAACATCCAACCACCATGCTGGAACTTCTCCATCTTTCCCAGGTAGCAGACTCAGCAATCTCTGCTCTTCTTAGAACATGGATAAACACTCTGCAGGGCTACACTTCTCTAGCTGAAGGATTTGACACCAGACTCCCAGGGGCACTGAAGGCTAGGAGACAGGCTTTTAAAGGCTCACCAACTGCCACAGCAGTGGTCCCTCCTGGAATGGGCTCCAGCTAATCCAACCTGCTCCTCTGTGCATTTCTCAAACTGAAAAAGATCATCTTGTCCCAGTCAGCTCTTCAGACCTCTCTCTTTGCAAGGCTACTATTCACCTCCTCCCACCTTCTGATCACCACAACTTTAACCATTTGGGAACTCTTTTATGGGTACCTGGGTATACTTCCTTCCAAGGCAGTCTAAATGCCACCACATCTGAATGTTGCCAAGATAAGGAAAGGACCCTCAAAAGATACTTCTTTAGCCCATGTGGTGCCCCAAAATGCAAACACCTCAATATACCTCATGGCAAAGTCTTTCTAAACCAAAATTTCACTACTCTTAGCCAAGAGAGTCCTGCAATATTACAGCCAGCCTCACCCCTTCCCTCCTTGACAGCTACAACTGTGCCTTCCATATGTGGCACAAATTCAAGGCAGTCCAACATCTATTTCCTAACCCACCCTCCAGTCCTCCTCCTCCTATCCCAGTTTGATTACATGGGATGCCTTTCCCTAGAGACAGGCATCTTCTGGGTGTGCAGAGACAAGGCATTCATTTGCCTATCTACCAACTGGCTTGGAACCTGTATACTAAGCCTCCTCACTCCCACCCTTTCCTTAGCCACATCTGATCTGCCCATCCCTGTCTCCTCCATAATCCATGTCAGGGTACCATATACCTAGTCCCCTTAATGGCCACCCCAGAAATAATCACAGGAACTGCAATGGGGGTGGAGGACAGAGGAGTTTCTTTTTCAGAGTTCACCAGGCTGTCAAAAGAACTCACCAAGGGACTCAAAGAAGTTTCTGGCCAACTGGGACATTTGTAAGGTCCAGTAGACTCCGTGGTTTCAGTCGTCCTCCAAAACCACAGAGGCTTTTCTCTCCGAACAGCTTCTCAGGTCGGCATATGTGCTCTGCTCCAAGAACAATGCTGCCTCTACACCAATGAATCTGGTCTCATCAGAGACTGGCAAAACGCCTTCCTGGAAGGGCCCCCAACTCCCTGAAGGTGCTTCCAGTGACCTGTACCCCTTCCTCTTCATTAGCTCCAACTCCTCCTGGCCCCTTAATTCTTATTACTTTTTTCCTTCTTTTTCTTCCCTGCATAATTAATCTATTCCAAAGAATTTTCCAGAAATGAATAGCGGCCCTCTCCTGGGCAACTCTTCAAGAGCACCTCCAAAAGGCCTTTTTTCTTCCAAACTATTAGCCCCCCAACAGAGCAACAACAACAACAGCAACAACAATAGCACCACCTTTCTCTGCCTCTTCTCAACAGAAAGCAATAGAGAAAAGAATGGCAACCCATTTTCCTATAACCCTTTAAAGCCAGGCATAACGGAGCCTGGACAGGGACTCTGTCAGTTCCAATGAGCTCGACAGCCATCTCGGAGAAGCACAGGTTTCATTTTACTTGGGTCACAAGCAGCACTGCAGACACAGCAACAAGTAAAGAGGACCTGTCGGCAAGCCACAAGCCTGCTTTTTCTCTGACCCACCCCCTCAAAAGCCAGCCCCAAAATACTATTAAAAAGTCTCTTACCCTGTAAGAGAAATCTCTCTGTTCTACTTGCACAGAAAGGACCCTCTTAGGGTTAGTGATAAACCTGCTAGGACTGTTGAATTTGTGTCCCTTCTTTCCCACTCAATTTTAGTAGGGTGCGGTGGCACATGCCTGTGACCCCAGAATTTAGAAGGCTGAGGCTGAAGGTTTGTGTAATCATAATGGACTCAGTTCATTAAGAGGACAACAACCCTAAATGCTTAAGCACCAAAAGGAGAGTTTAAAATGCACAAAGCAAGAACAGATAGAAGTAGCTTTTCACAGAATTTGTAAGTATAGTTGGAGATTTCAATACCTCTTTCTCAATATAGAACAAATGACAGAAATAGAGCAGAGAACTTTATGCTTCAGTCATAGAAACTTTATGCACTGATTTATGAAAATATTTTTCAGATGCAACTCCCATAGCACTATCCATAAAAAAACAAATTTATAATACAGGCTTCATCAAAATATAAAATTTCTGCTCTTTGAAGGACACTATTAAGGAAATGAAATGGCTGCGGTGGTGCATGCCTGTAATCCCAGCACTTGGGAGGCTGAGGCAAGAGGATTGTTGCTAGTTCAAGGCCAGCCTGGGTTACAAAGTGAGTTCAAGACCAGCCTGAACAGCACAGTGAGACCCAAAAAATAGGACTGGGGATTTAGCTTAGTGGCATAAGTGCCTGCCTGGAAGGCACAAGGTTGTGAGCTCAATCCCTGGCACAAAAAAAAAAAAAAAAAAAGAAAGAAATGAAAAGGCAAGGCACAGATTCACAAAGGTAAGTGTCTATCATTATCTGAAAAAGACATGTGTCCAGAAAATAAGCAAGAAACCTCAGAACCAAACAATAAAAAAACAAACAATTGAATACAAAACAGTGGAAAGATCTGAGCAGACGCTTCATCAAAAGAGAGACAGAGATGGCACAGAAACACCTGAGAAGGTGCTCAACATCAGCCATTAAGAAAGCACAGATGGGCCACACCCAGGGGTGCGCTTCTCCTAGCTGCCTGGGTCCTGGAGATTCCAATCCCCACCCAGTAAGGTGGAGGGTCCAGCGACACACTCCATGAGTGAGCCCTCACTAGCTGCACAGAGGATCGAGCTCTGCCCAGTCCAGCTTCCCAGTGCAACCCATCAAGGGAATGTCCTGCCGGCCTCACAGGACACAGAGATACTGAGCCCAGCCCAGCCCAGAGCCCCAGAGCTGCTCATCAGGGAGTGGCCATCGTTGCTGCAGGGCCTTGGAGAACTTGAGCTCTGTTCATTATAACACAAGGTGTGAGCTCCATTGTTCAGGGGTGTGGCTGTGGCAGGTCCTAGAGGTCACGAACCATGCCCAACCAGGAGCAAGGCCCCTGCACTATATGCTTGGGACACGCCTGGGCTTGCACTGTGCTCCACAGGCTCTGAACTTGCAGCCAGATGCAAGGTCCTGGTGATGCCACACTCTGGGATGCACTCTGCCTAGCCACCTGGGTCCCAGAGGTTCTGAACGCCACCCAGCCAGGCTGAAGTTCCAGCGATACACCCCAGGGGTGTGTCTCTGATACTCACCTGGGTTGCAGAGGTTCTGAACTCTACACAGCCAGGTTCTAGGCCCCAGCAACAAGCTCCAGGGATGTGACCCTGCTAGATACAGGAAGGATACAAACTTTTTCCAGCCCAGCATCCCAGAGCAACCCAACAAAGTACATCAGGGGAACACGTGGCCAGCCTCACAGACCACAGAACTCAAGGGTCCAGAGCCATAATCTAGGTGTGCGACCCGGCTAGCCACGGGGATATTGGAGGATTGAAGCTGTATCCAGCACAGTGTTCCAGTGCAATCCATTGGGAGGCTGCCTTCCCAGCCACACAGGTCCCAGAAGAAGATGACAAAACAAAAGAGCAAGAGGCAATCTCAATCCCCAACCCACTGAGAACAAACCCAAGAGACACTGAAATGGAAGACACTGGTAATCACACAACTGAACTTTCTGAAATGATAGCAAATGAAGTAAAGAAACAACTCCATGAAGCTATAGAGAAACTCAAATCAGAAATAATCTCTCAGCTAAAAAAATGAAATGACGATCATTATGAAAGAAATGCTGTGTGTATCTAAAGAAGATCAAGATAAAAAAATAGAAGAGCATAAGAAAATGATGGAAAATTTGAATGAACAAAATAAGACACATAGAATGCATGAAACAGATTTAAAGGGAAATTCAAGAAATTAAAAATTCCACGGAAAGTTGGAAAAACCACTTGAATGAAGCTGAAGATGGAACCTCAGACTTTGAAGACAGCAAGGAAGCTTACGATCATGAAACAAAAGATGTCTTAAAAATAACAAGGAACCAGGAAACAACAATTCAACAGCTGCAACATGATGCCAAGAGAAATAACATAAGATTAATAGGCATTAATGAAAAAGCAGGGGTCAACACAAATGACCTGCAAAGCCTATTTGCAGAAATAATAGCAGAAAATTATCCAAACATGGGAAGAGAATCTGATATACAGGTAAGTGATGCATACAGAACCCCAATTAGCCCTAACCAAAATAAATCTTCACCCAGACATATAATAATTAGGGTATCAGAAACACAGCACAAGAACAAAACACTAAAAGCTGTCAGAGAGAAGAAACAGATCACCTATGAAGGAAAGCCTATCAGAATCATGGCAGACTCCATAACACAAACCTCTAAGTCAAGAAGAGCTTGGAGTGAAGTATTTCAAATCCTGAAAGAAAACAACTTTCAACCTAGATTGATGTATCCTGCAAAACTATCCTTAAAAATTGATGGAGAAATAAGATACTTCCATGACAAAGAAGAACTGAAGAAATTTATGGCCACCAAACCAACACTACAAAGAGTACTGAAAGACACTCTAGAAAGAGACAAAGATAGCCACAATCTTAAGAACAACAACCAAAGGAAACCACTAAGCAGGGCAAATAATTAAACAGAAAATGTAGAAAACCAACAATAGAAAGATACCATGACATGAATGAGTCCGTACATATCAGTTATATCAATCAATGTAAATGGTCTCAACTCACCAACAAAAAGAAACAGACTGGCAGAGTGGGTTAAGAAATAAAATCCAACAATATGCTGTGTACAAGAAATACATTTCACTCAAAAGGAAACTCACAGACTAAAAATCAAAGGCTGGAAAACAATACTCCATGCATCAGGAACCCAGAAAAAAGCAGGGGTAGCTATTATGTTTGCAGACAATGTGAACTTCAAACTGAGAATGATCAAAAGAGATAAAGAAGGTCACTACATACTTGTTAGGGAAAAACTTCAAGAGGAAGAGATTACAATCATAAATATATATGCACCAAATATGGGAGCACCCAACTATGTAAGACACTTCTTAATAGACATGAAAAACCAAATGAACAATAATACAGTTATAATGGGGGACCTTAACACCCCAGTGTCACAGAGAGACAGATCAACCAAACAAAAAATCAGCAAAGAAATAACAGAACTGAATCAAACTTGTGAACAAATGGACCTAGTAGATGTATACCGAGTATTCCACCCATCAACATCAGAATACACATTCTTCTCAGCTGCACATGGGTCATTCTCTAAAATAGATCATATACTGGTCCACAGAACATGCTTAAGTAAATGAAAAGGAACTGAAATAATTCCATGCATATTATCTGACCATAGCGCAATAAAATTGGAAATGAATGACAAAAAACCCCACAAGAACCCCATAAACACTTGGGAATTAAATAATACTCTTCTAAACAATCAATGGGTCATGAAAGAAATTAAAGAAGAAATTAAGTAATATCTACAGTTGAATGAAAATGCAGATACAAATTACTGGAACCTGTGGGACTCAATGAAAGCAGTCCTCAGAGGGAAATTTATAGCATTAAACTCCCACATCAGAAAAATGGAAGAACACACATAAACAACCTAATGATGCACCTCAAACTTCTAGAAAAAGAAGAGCAAGTCAAGTCCAAAGCCCAAAGAAGGGAGGAAATTATCAAGATTAGAGCAGAAATTAATGCAATTGAAACTAAGGAAACAATACAAAGAATTAATTAAACGAAGAGTTGGTTCTTTGAAAGAGTAAATAAAATTGATAAACTCCTAGCCAATCTTATCAAAAAGAGGAAAGAAAAAACTCAGATTCATGAAATAAAAAATGAAAAGGGTGAAATCACTACAGACCTTGGGGAAATACAGAAGGTCATCAACACCGACTTTGAAAACCTTTACTCATCATAGATTCGATAACACAGAAAAAATGGACAGATTCCTAGAAACTTATGAATTACCAAAGCTGAATCAAGAAGATGCAAAACTGATGAATAACCCAATTTCAGCTAATGAAATTGAAAATGTAATTAGAGCCTTACCAACAAAGAAAAGCCCAGGTTCTAATGGATTCACCACTGAATTCTACAAGAAATTTAGGGAAGACTTAATGCCAACATTCCTCAAACTCTTCAATGAAATTGAAAGGGAAATAAGTCTCTCTAACTCATTCCTGGAAACAAGTATTACCCTAATACCAAAACCAGAGAAAGACCCAACCAAAAAAGAAAATTACAGGACAATCTGCCTCATGAACATAGATGCAAAAATCCTCAATAAAATACTGGCAAATAGAATACAGCAAGTTATCAGGAAAACTATACACCATGATCAAGTGGGATTCATCTCAGGAATGCAGGGATGGTTCAACATATGCAAATCAATATATGTAATGCACCATATCAACAGGGCCAAGGATAAGAACCACATGATCATCTCAATAGATGCAGAAAAAGCTTTCGACAAAACCCAACACCCATTCACGATAAAAACCTTACAGAAAATTGGACTAGATGGTCTCTACTTCAACCTGAAAAAAGCAATATATCATGAGCCAACAGCCAACATCTTATTAAATGAACAAAAACTGAAAACTTTCAATCTAAAGTCAGGAGCAAGACAAGGACGTCCATTATCACCACTCCCATTCAATATAGTTCTGGAAATATTAGCCAGAGCAATTAGACAAGAGAAAGAAATAAAGGGAATAAGGATAGGAAAGGAAGAAGTGAAATTATCATTATTTGCAGATGATATGATACTCTACATAGAAGACCTCCAAAAATCCATTGAAAGACTTCTAGATGTAAATAACCAAATTTAGTAATGTAGCTGGATACAAGGTGAACACTCAAAAATCAATAACATTCCTGTACACAAACAACAAAGTCACTGAGAGAGAAATAAGGGAAACCACACCCTTCACTATAACATCCAAAAAAAATGAAATAATTAGGAATCAATCTAACAGAGGAAATAAAAGATCTATATAGTGAAAACTACATTACTCTGAAAAAGGAAATTGACTAGGATTTCAGAAAATGGAAAGATATTCCCTGTTCATGGATAGGAAGAAGAAACATGAAAATGGCCATTCTCCCAAAATTTAATGCAATCCCAATCAAAATACCTCTTGCATACCTCACAGAGCTAGAGAAAGCATTCCTGAAATTCACCTGGAACCAGAAGAGGCCTAGAAAAGCAAAGGCAATTCTAGGAAACAAAGGTAAGGCAGGAGGTATCACAATCCCCAGCTTGAAACTATATTACAAAGCTACTGTAATAAAATCAGCATGGCACTGGAATAAAAACAGACCTGAAGATCAGTGCAATAGATTAGAAGATACAGCCACATCTACAAGCACACTCAGCCACCTCATCTTTGACAAAGGGGCCAAACATGTACATTGGAAGAAAGATAGCCTCTTTAACAAATGGTACTGGAAAAACTGGCTTTCTATATGCCTTATAATAAAACTAGATGCATGTCTATCACTATGCACTAAAATAAAGTCAAAATGGATAAAACATCTAAATATTAAAACAGATACACTAAATTTGCTGGAAGACAAAGTAGGAAAAAATCTTGATGACATAGGAGTAGGCAGAGATTTCATGAACAAAAATCAAATTGCACAGGAAACACTTCCCAGAATCAACAACTGGGATCTCGTCTTACTAAAAAGTCTTTGCATGTCAAAGAAAATCTCCAACAGAGTGAAAAGAAAACCCATGAACTGGGAAAATACCTTAGTCAATTGTCCATCAGACAAAGGACTTCTATCTAAAACATATAAAGAATTGAAAGAAATCAGGCCCCTAAAATTCAAGGACCCAATCCAAAAATGGGCATCTGAGATGAATACACACTTCTCAGAGAAGTAAATACAAATGGCAAGTAAATATATGAAAAAATGTTCAACACTAATGGTCATTTGGGAACTCCAGATTAAAACAACACTGAGATTCCATCTCACTCCAGAAAGAATGGCCAAGGTTAAAAAATCAAGCAACAACAAATGCTGGAGGGGCTGTGGGGAAAAAGGAATTCTTCTCCATTGTTGGTGGACATGTACACTGGTGCAACCACTATGGAAATCAGTGTGGAGATTCCTCAAGAAGCTAGGATTAGTGATCCCATTTGACCCAGCTATCCCACTTCTGAGCATTTCCCCAGAAGAATTGAAAACATTATACCACAATGATAGTTGTGCACCCATGTTTATAGCAACCCAAATTGTAGTAGCCAAATCTCTGAAACAACCCAAGTGCCCATCAATCAAGGAATGGATAAAAAAGATGTGATATTTTTATACAATGGAGTACTACTCAGTTGTCAAGAAAGATTGCATCAAGACTTCTACAAGTAAACGGACACGACGTGAGACCATACTTATAAGTGAGATAAATCAAACCCACATGTGTAAATACCATATTGTCTCCCTAGTGTAAGAAACTGAAACAGTATATGTGATCCAAAATCTATAATAAATATTGTGTAAGGGTAAGAAACTGCTCAAGGAGCAAAAGTAATTGGGAAAGGGAAAAGGAGGAAAGAAGGAAGGGAAAAGGAAAAAGACATAAATCTGTATATATGTATATGTAAGATAACTAAAATGACTATACTGTTGAACGTTTTAGTTATTGAGAAAGAACGGTTAATACTCATATGATTAGATCAACTTTATATGTCTATATCTGTTAATGTAAACAACCGTGTTGAAGGCGATATTCAATATTGCAACCATTGTCAAGGTCCTATCATCTTGTTTTGTAAACCTATAATATTACTGTTGTGGATTTGCTGTTGTCGTTTGTTTGTCCCTTTTGCTTTTTGTCTTTCTTTCATGTGTCTTTTTTCTCTTAAATAAAAAATAAAAATATATAAATAAATAAAAATTAAATAAAAGAAAGCACAGATGGGAGCCACAGTGAGATCCCTTGACCAAGAACGGGAACAACTCTGCTAGGACACAGTGCTAGGGAGCAGGCGGAGCCATGTGGGCTCTCACACAGGCTGGTGGGAACATAAAGCGGTGCCACAACCTTGGAAGGCAATTTAGCAGGTTCTTAAAAAGTCAAACACACATGTAGGATACAATCTACCCATTCCACTCTTATCTCCCCATGAGAAATGAAAGTTATGTCCACACAGAGACTTGCATAGGAGTGTTCACAGCAGCTTTATCTGTCACATGTCCAAAGCAGAAACACCCAGCTGTCCATCGCTAGTTGAATGGATAACAAATTGGGGCCCAGTCTCCCAGCAGGGTGCTGCTGATCAGCAAGAAAAGGTGTACATGGAGGAACATCAACTAGGCCAAGACAAAACAACAAAGAAGAACAACTTGTGGTATCCCATATATATGAATCTCTAGTAAATGCAAACTTGTAATTTATAGCTACAGAAGGCAGGTTAGTAGTTGGTAGGAGGGGGAGTATGGCAGCAGTGAGGACTACAGAGACACAAGCAAATCTCTAAGGTAATCAATGTGCTCGGTATCAATAATGGTGATGGTTTTATTGGTGTACACACATATTTTAAATATGTTGCACTGCAATGTATCATATGTCAATTACGTCTCAATAAAGTTCCTAAAAATAAAAAGTAAAAATAATCTCTTCTGGGCTCTGCACTGCCCTCAAGCCGCAGCCCAGATATCTACAGGGGGCTGTGGGACCCTGGGAGGACACACTCACTGGCCCTCCTCACCTCTCCAGGCCATGCCCTGGCCCTCCTCACAAGCTAGGCACCAGCCACACTCCTGCTTCTTCAAAGAAGCACACACAGTCTCGCCTCTTGGTTTTGTATCTGCTGTTCTCTCGGTCAGGGATGCCATCCCCACGTCCAGATTCACCAGACACCTTCTGCTAACCCTTAGTTCTGCAAACCCTGTCTAGTCCACTGCCTTGGTCTCACACTCAGTGTTTTATAATCAGCCATTCAGTTGATCTCTCATAGTAGGCTCTCAAGCAGTGTGTGTTAATTCAAAGAACAACAGCCTGTCCCAGACTATGTTCTCCATAAGAGCAGAGACCAAGTCTGGTCAGTTTACTTTAGAATCTCCGGAACCAGGAATATACCTAGAGAATTTACTATGTGCCAAATGGTGTTCTAAGCACTCTACAAAGATCAACTCATTTAATCATTAGGCATTCTGACAAGGCAGATGCTGTTACTATCCACATTTTTAAGCAGAGAAAACTGCAGTCAGGGAGGTTAAAAACTTGCTCAGAGCCACACAGTCAGAAACTGATGCATCCCGAACTTGAACCACAGTGCTGTGCTATCTATAAAGCGAATGCATGTGAATTGCAGGGGCTTCCAGCATTAGAGCTGGAAGTTTTGTCATCAAGTCCAGCCTCTCAACACACATAGTTTGGGGGGTGGGGGCTATCTCATGTTAAGTTGGAAGCTCAGCCTAGCTACCAGCTGGTCATATCCCTTTGGCTATGATGATGGGTTAGAAGTGGTCACATAATCCAAGCTTGTCCTTTGGGACCAACAAAACCTAACTGCAGGACCTTTGTTTGCACTTGCTTTCTTCTGTGTAGCTGCGCTGGTGAGATGTAAATGTGGAGCTTCTTGGGGACAGCTTTATAACACTGGAGAAAGCCGGGCTGATCCTGGCTTTTAGTTTACAACAGTTGAAACTGAGTTCGTGAAGCCTGCAAAGAATATGATTAAATGATACAAGATAGGATGCTTTTTTTTTTTTTTTTTTTTTTTTTTTTTTTTTTTTTTTTTTTTTTTTTTTTTTTTTTTTTTTTTTTTTTGCGGCACTGGGGATTGAACTCACAACTTCATGCCTGCCAGACAGGCACTTAAGCCACTGAGCCAAACTCCTGGCCCTAGTTTTTTGAGGCAGGGTCGCACTGTGTAGTTCAGGCCGGCCTTGCGCTCGCATTGTAGCCCAAGCTGGCCTCGAACTCACAATGCTCCGCCTACCTCAGCCTCCCGAGTGCTGGGATTATGCCCGGCTAGGATGCTATTTTTAGAAACTGATGAAATAGGTGCATACACCCATTTATCAATTCACCTACCCACCCATTCATGCCTCTACCCAGTGGCCCATATGTACACTGTTCTACCAGGTATGACGCTGTTGTAGTTCAGAGCATGGACTCAGGAGCAAGACTATCTGTTCAGCATTGACTTTGGCTCCACCATTTCCTGGCTGTGTGATCTTGACCAAGGTCTTCAATCTCTATGAGCCTCAACTTCTTCATACACTCATTGAGGATGATGATAGCAGAGCTGCTGTGCAGAGTAAGTTAATTCACGTAAAAGTCTTCGGACAGTTTCTGGTATGTTGCCAGTGACCTTATATGGGAACTGTTCTTGGCTATTTGCATTCATCTAACAGTCATTTACAGAGTTCCAACCATAGCTAGACACTGGAGCTGGGTGGTTAATAAAGCAGGCACTGTCACTGGCCATAGGCACCTACAGTGTCTCCTAAGTGACACAGCAATAATCAGATAACTTTGCAATCTCAAGCTATGTACCAAAAAAAGATGTACACACACACACACACACACACACACACTTAAACATACACCATATCTGGCCAGTGTACAACTCAGCAGAGCCCTCTGCTCGTGTATCACCAATCTGCCCCATTCTTGTGCTTCAGCACATGGTGCTTCGTGGCCTGTCCGATCAACTATGATCCCAGGTATGCACAGAGACGTTAGCTAAGAGAGGTGTGGCATAAAATAATGTCCACAGCTCAGCATGCTGAGGACTTGCCATGGTGGGCTGGGTGTTTTGCTCACACAACATCAGAGGATCCGTGTAATAGCATGAGAAGCCAGGAGAGCAGCCTGTGCCCCCACGTCCCGAGCTGAGTGCTTCCTGACCATCCCCACCATTTGGGGAACATAAGTGTCTACCTGGCTCCCTGACCTTGTTTTCTAATATTATTTACACCCAGAAGGAGCCAGAGATCCTGGGAGGAATGACTGACAGTGAGGCTGGGGCAAGTTAGGCTCACAATGAACCAGAAAGTGAAGAAGGTGCATACACAAACTCCACTCAGCAGCACGATAATGGCACAACATGCCACAAAGACACATGTGCCAGCTTGCAGTGGCTTCAGCAACCAAATAAGGGACAGTGTGGGTAGCCAAGCAATTATATACAGTAATGAATTAGAAGCTTTTTGTGGAAAAAACAGGGTGTCATGTACAGGGAGATAGAACTTTTACAAATGGGTAGGGCATCTAGAGATGGAGGAGGAAAGGTGAAGTAAAGAGAATTAAGATGTGTTATGCCCATGTACCAACTCTAGATGGTGAAAGTAATCATCATGTACAGCAAACATGTAACAATAAAAGTTTTTAAAAGTTAAAAAAAATACAAAGTTAATTCTTAAAAAAAAGAAAAATGGATATGTCAATATATCAACAGAGAGAAAGCAGGGCTCATTCTGGATGTCAACTGCTGAAGCCAGCCTGGTCAATGCAGAGGGGAGACTGGCATTGCAGAAACCAGCACACTGCAGCTATTGTCGTAAAGACAGATCAGACGAGAGTCATCAGTGGATGCTGGTCTAGGTAAAACTCTGTGGGGAAGCAGGAGTATTTGCATGGGCTGCAAGGGTCTTGGCACAGACTGGGGAGAAGCTTGTACAATATAATGTGGAAATCAAGGGACAGCTTGCCTAGGTAATCAAAAGGACCCTCTCCAAGGTGGGCACAACATGCCGTAGATGAAGCAGTCTGGGGCTCAGGTTGGGAATACTTGACTAGAAGTTAACCCTGAGGAAACATCACGCAAACCCAAAATGAAGGGTATTTTATAAAAAAGTGGAGGGACTGGAGTCTTCAAAAGATTCAATGTCATAAAAGACAAATGCTGTGCAAGTGTTCAGAATTACAGCAGCTGTTATTGGATATTGAATGTCCTCAAACAGGTGTATGTGGCCCCAAAGTGATGCCACTGGGAGGCAATGGAGCCTTTGAGAGTGGGACCTGGCTGGGAGTCTTAGGACACCAGGCTGTGGCCTCGAGGGGACTGTAGGGATGCGGCCCCTCCTTGTCATCTGTGCTCCCTGGTGCACGATGTAAGCAGGTGTGCTCTGCTGCATGCTCCTCCCATTGCCATCTGGCATGCTTACCAGTGCCAAAAGCAACAGGTGTGCCTGATCAGAGACATGAGCCACAGCAAATCTTTCCACATTCTAACTTCATTTGCAGGCATTTTCTTATAGCGGTGGAAAGATGACTAATGTACAGTCTGGGGAGGCAGGACATCCAGATGTATATCTGGTCCTGGCCTGGACCCTATACTGAAGGGCAAGGGGTCAGTGGACTAAATTAAAATAAGGGCAGCAGATCAGAAGAAAGTGTATCACATGTGTTCCAAAAGCACAAGGAACAAAAGAGAAATAGATTAAACTATACTTCATTAAAATAGAAACTTGTGTGTATAAGAGGGACATTAATAAGAAAATGAAAAGATAGCCTACAGAATGGGAGAAAATATTTGTGCATTATTTATCTGGCAGGAGTCTAGTATATATAATACATAGATACCTCTTACAAGTCAACAATAAAAAGACGATCCAATTTAAAGGTAAGCAAGCGACTTGAACAGGTGTTTTCCAGAGAAGATGCACAAACAGGCAACATACACATGGACATCTGAACCACCAGTGACATGAAAATTGAAACCACAGCAAGATTTTGCTTCATATCACACAGGTGGGTACAGTAAGAAAGATTCAGCAAGGACATAGAGAAACTGGAAAACTTGCACACTGCTGGTGGAAATAGAAATAGTAGCTGCAAGGGAAATTGTTGTTCTCAAAAGGTTAAACATATGACTATGTAGTTATTCTAGCTAATCATAATTCTACTTCTACACATACACTGAAGAGTTGAAAACAGGCACTCAAACAAATATATGCGCACATGTTCAGGGCAACTATCATAGTCAAGAGGAAGAAACAAATATCCACCAGCGTATGAGTGAATAAATGAAATGTGGTCCAAGTATACAATGGACTATTACTTGGTCATGAAAAGAAATGAAGCACTGATGCAGACTATAGCACATATGAACCTTGAAAACATGCTCTATGGAAAAAGCATAGTGTATCATTTCATTCATACAAAATGTCCAAAATTGATAATTCCATAGAAACAGGCTTCAGATTAGGGGCTGCCAGGGACTCATGGGGGGGAATAGAGAAAAACTGGTGAATGGGTGTAAGGTTTCCTTTTCGAGTGATGGAAACACTTTAAAACAAGATAGAGGTGGTGTTATGCAACACTCTAAATGTATGGTTACTAAATTGTTCTCTTTAAAATGGTTGCTTTTATGTTGCGTGTATTCCCACTCATTAAAATGCATTATATTTGTGTTAATTTTATGGAACATATAAATTGCCTATAATAATGTAATAAATTTTCTTACTTTTTTTGAAATTCTGTATCATTTCTACCCTTGTTTTGCTTTTAAAATAAAAAATAAAAAAGAAAGAAAGAAAAGAAATAAAAAATGAAGTATTTAGGGGTAAAGGCATACGTCGAATGCAAACTACTCTTAAATGGTTTAAGAAAAAATATTATGCATGTGGATACATAGAGGATAGAGGATAAATAACAGATGATAGATGGAGAGAAATAGTGTATGTACATGGTAAGACAAATGACATAAAATGCAACAACATGTGAATCTAGGCAAAACCACACAGATATTCTTTAGTATTCTTGCAACTATTCTGGAGTTTCAAATTATTTCCAAGTTAAAAATAAAAAGTGTGTGTGTGTTTGCTCAAAATAAATCCAAGGTGAAAGCTTCAAAGTACATTTCTGAGACAATGAAATGTGAATATACACTGTGGAGCAAGCCATATTGTTGAGAAGCACGAATTCACAGTGGTTAGCTCTACATATTTCCCTAGGAGATGAACAGAGTTTTGAGATCATTGGTATTACCCTTTTGAGATTTTCCATTATCTCATTAGGGGTGGGTCATCCTCTTCCATCTACTAAGACTAAGACTAAGACTAAGACTAAGACTAAGACTAAGACTAAGACTAAGACTAAAAGACTAAGACTAAGGCTAAAAACTAGGGCTAAAGCTACTAAGACTAAATGCTCCATGGCAAGATCCTTCTTAGCACAAAACCACCTCCACTTTCTGAGTCATCCAATAATCCACTCCTCAATCATCAAATGCTGAGATTCTGGCTGCCTCATGCCCTTTTGTTCCTTGTGAAGAACTGATCATCCCAGATCTCCATTGTACCACCATTTTATCTCTTGTTCTTTCTCACCATACACTGTAACACCTGGCAGGAGACTGGAGGTTCACTGCAGGAGTCCCTGATACCATATCATTTAGACCAAGGATGGTGACCCTTTTAGAGATGAGTGTCCAAACTGCAACCCAAAAGTCACTTATTTATTGCAAAGTGCCAACACTGCAATTAAACCTGAATATTCAAGGTTCTGCTTGAATATATTGGAGTGACATGGCTCTTGTGCCAACAGAGAAGGTTCTACATGCCCACTGTGGCATGTGTACTATAGGTTTGCCACCACTGATTTAGACTGATGTTAAATTTCCAGTTTGATACTGTTAAGATGCGCCTTCAAAGCCTCATGAACTTTTAGATGGGGCTTTTTTGGAGGTAGCTGAATCGAGTGTGTAATTGATTCATGGTTCAACCAAAGCTTGGATTAAGGGTGCTGGGATTAAAGGTGGATGCTCAGTCCACTGATTGGATTGGTACCACCATAAGCCTGGTAGACTGGACACAATATAAGGAACAGGAAGAGGCTTGTCACTTCTCTTGCTTGCTGCTTTTGCTGTCTCCCACTGCCATGAACTATTTCCCCTCTGCCATGTGCCATCCTGCCTTGGAGCCAAATGATTATGGACTGAAACCTCTACAAACTGTGAGTTAAATTAACATTTTCTCCTTTAACATTGGGTGTTGGGTATTTTGTCTCAGCAATGAGAGAAAAATAACTAAGACAGAATTTGGTACCAGAGAAGTGGGGTTGTTGCTGTGACTATGCCTGACCATGTGGTACGACAAGCTTTGGGAATGGCTTGTGGGAAGAGTTTGGAACGATTTGGAGATGCTGGCTGGAAAAGTAGAGCTGGAATGCCTTAGGCTATATTGTATGGGAGATTCTGGTCAGAGTTCAGAAGATCAGAAGGCTGATAGAAATCCTGCCAGTAAAGTCCAGGCTAGGGAGGTTTCTGCTGGGAAGAAAGGCCACATTGGCTGTGGACCCCAGATGATGTCTGTTATACCTTGGCAGAAACTTCATCTGCATTTTTCTTCTGTTCAGAGACTTTACCTGAGACAAACATTAAGGGCAGAGGACTAATTAATCTGGCAAAAGGAATTTCAAGGCTGTCTAATGTTGAGGTGGTGGTATGGCTATATGTTTTTTTTTTTTTAAAAGCCAGATCTACGTTGAGAATCAAGAGCAAAGAGCCCAGAAGAACGATTTAAAATGTGAGTTTGGCCAGAAGGGAAGTTCCAGTAAAGATGTGGACTGCAAAGATAGAGCAGAGGAGATCTTGATTGCTGAGAAGGAACAGAAGAATTAAAAAGATGGCCTGAGGCCATCACAAGAAGCAGGACTCCACTCTTTGCAGCCTCAAAACTACAAAAGTGAAAGATTTTGCTTTGAGAAAAAGGCTCCAGAGCACCATGATCCAGAATGATAGCAGTATAAAGAATTTGTTCCTCAAAATTGAATTCAGAGTGCTGAGTGATTCAGGCACTTGACTCCTACAGCCAAGAGAGAGCTTGGCTATTGTTCCAACTGGCAGCAGACCTGGGCATCATTCACATGGTGCAGGTTTTAGATGTGTGTAGCATGGAAGAGTTGTGAGTTCAAGAAGGCTTCCACCCAAATTTCAGAAGGCCTGGCAGGCCAGGCAGTGTGCCCCTTTGAGGGCAGTGCATGAAACTGTGAGTATGAAGTCAAATGTGCAGTGGAGATCCCAGAAATTTGGAGAAACCAGGAACATGGATTGTCTGAGAAAAACTGCAAGAAGGGAGCAGAGTGGGCCCAAGAGAGAAGCCATGGAAGCTACAACCACCAGAAGTGCCATAAGGGTGGAGCCACTCAAGCTCTTTGGAGTTCACATCTTGCCAAAGATTGCCTCTGATGCTGCACATGGAACTACAAGACTTAATGTTTGCCCTGCTAGATTTTAGATTTGCTTTGGTCCTGTTCCTTTGTATCCCCATTTGTAACTTTTGGAATGGAAATGTCTACCTTGTGTCACTGTTGGAAGTGTTTAACTTTCTTTTCATTTGTACAGGTGCTCACTGTTAAGAGTTTGTCTTTAATCTTCAAAGAGACTTGGGACTTGAACTTTTCAGCAATGATGAAACTGTTACGACTTGGGAAACTCTTATAGATGGACTAAATAAAGGCCTTTTGAGTATAGGAATGTTCATGAATCTTTGGGGGACCAGGGGTGGAATGTTATACCTTGTGTCTAGATGCCCCCCCAAAGTCTCATGCACTTTTAATTGGGGCTTTTTCAGCAGTAGATGCATTTAAAATTTGTGATTGATTCATGGTTCAATGTTAGGATTAAGGGTGCTGGGATTAAGGATGGGTGATTGTTGGATCAGTCTGCTGATTGGATTGGCACTGATCTATAATCCCAGTACACTAGATACAATATAAGGGACAAAAAGAGGTTTGTCTCTTCTTTCACTTGTTGCTTTTGCTGTCTTCTGCTGCCATGAACTGCTGCCCTCTGCCATGTGCCACCCTGTCTTGGAACCAGCTGAGTATGGACTGAAACGTCTACAAACTGTGACCTAAATAAACCTTTTCCCCTTTAACTTTAGGTGTTTTGTGTCAGCAATGAGAAAAGTAACTAAGACAGATACCTACCCTGGCTTTATGTAAGAGAATGACTTCGTTCTCTGGAGGCATTTAGGAATGATATGTGAGGAAGTCTGAACTGAGTTGGAAGATGTATACCCAACACATATGCACATGCAGAGAAAGCACACAAGGAAATACAAATAACTAATGCATCTAGTTGCAGTAGAAAGAAGTTCTTTGAACTACTCTTGCAATTTGAAATTATACCAAAACATGAAAAAATCACAAAAAGGGAAGCAAGGGTCCGGGTTAGCCAAGTCCCAGGAACAAAGTCTGAGAACAGCTTGGCATTTCCCTCCCTAACACTGCCCCAGATTGTGGGAGACAATTTGAGTGGCTCCCCTTGAATGCAGAACAATTGCTGCAACTTTGATTATACTGAGACTTATTTCCTTATATTGATATATACAATGCTGATTATGGTGTTTCTTTTTCTCTTTAATTGGCTTTAAGCATTGCAAATAAAGCTATCCAAGTTACTGGTATGTAATCTCTAAAGCCATCAGAGAGTGTCCTGTTTCCTTGCCTAATGATCTCTGTAAAATATATAAAGCACAGTGCGATTGCAGAGCCTGTGAGCTCCAGGAATGTCAACTGGGTATGAGCCTAGAGAAAGAGGCTATGAGTCCCCAGGGCATAAAGTTTACATATCAGAAACTAAAGCGGCAGCCTCCTAAAATAATTTAGTTGCTACCTTGATTGGATTATGCAAATTGATCCCTCTGCATACCTTTACCTCTGCACTTTGCAAAGGATGCCTTTTTTACTATCTGGCTAGCCAGCTCAAGTTACTCACGTAATTCCCACCATCCTCACTGTCATTCATCCTCAAGTCACTCCCTTCTTCACAAGATAACAAATTCTGGGAGAGACTGAGGATCAAGGCCTTTGTCTGCACATCCTCACAAGGATTGGACTCAGGACTCTGTGGCTGCCCTTAACTTTGAATATGTCTTAGTGTCTTTACTCTTGCCGTGGGTTGCTTTGGAGGTGATAGATCAGAATTAACTTGCTGGGATTCCAGTAAGGTCTCAGCGGGATTATAAATACAACTTTTTGGATTGTGAAGAAGATTAGAGAGAGGATTACAGTACTTGGATTACTGTATTCAATATTTGGGATTACAATATTTGGTGCTCAACGTGACCAGAACACATGACTTTCACAGCACAACTGACTGTCATCCAGCAGACAACCCATTGGACCTTTCATGACAAATCTTAAGATAAGCAGAGCATTTTCCTAATTACATTGTTCAGATTCAAGTAGCAATTATAGTCTAATCACCAAGGGTAACTATGAGCCAAAAATATTCATTATCTACAGCAAGAAAGACTTTAGTGTATTAGTTATAAAGTTATTAAAAGATACAAAACATTATTGCACCACCTAAAAAAGTTTTTAGACTGCTCCAACAAATAGCTGTGCTCTACCCTTCCTTCCCCAAAGCTGGTACACTTGATATGAGAGTTTGGGATAAGATAGATAGAACCCTTCATGAAGCCACAAAAAATAAAAATAAACACCTCCACCCTGAAACTATAACTACCTTTAATTTAGTAAAAATAGCCCTCAGATCCTTACAAATTAACCTAATAAAAGATAGACCATCATCAAAGTTACATTACAAAAGACAACCTAATGGCTAAGGCAATTGAAATACAAAAGAGCGAAAAGCGTGTGAGCTCCATACTTCAGTGGAGTGGCTTGTGCGTGCAGCATCCCAGGGCTCGCAGACCCCTGCCCAGCCAGGAGCAAGACCTTGGCACTGTAGGCCTGGGACTCGCCCAGGCTTGCCCTGGTACAGCTGTTGCTCTGAACTTGCAAGACAACCCAGGGTCCGGGCGGCGTCACACTCTGGGGTACACTCTGCCTAGCTGCCTGGGACCGGGAGGCCTTGGCCCTCACCCAGTTAAGGCGGAGACTCCACCTGCATGCCCCGGGAGGCCACCCTTCCTTGCTGCGTGCAGGACCCAGCTCTACTGGGTCCCGCGATTCAGCGCGACCCAAGAATCAGCACGACCCTCAGGGGAACACCCGGCCAGCCTCTCAGAACACAGAGGTATGCAGCCCAGCCCAGGTCAGCCCAGGACCCCAGAGCTGCTCCTCAGGGACTGACAAACATAGCTGCAGGGCCTTGAAGAGCTTGTGCTCACCCCACCAGAGTGAAGAGTGCGCACGAGCTCCATACTTCAGTGGAGCGACTTGTGCGTGCAGCATCCCAGAGCTCATGGACCCCTGCCCAGCCGGGAGTAAGGCCCTGGCACTGTAGGCCTGGGACTTGCCCAGGCTTGCCTGGTACAGCGGACCCCTGAACTCCTTGCAGCCAGACTTAGGGTCAGGGCGGCGCCACGCTCCAGGTTACACTCTGCCTGGCTCCCTGGGACCAGGAGGCCTCAGCCCCCACCTGGGAAGGGGGAGGCTCCACCCACACACCCTGGGAGGCCGCCCTCACTTGCTGTGTGCAGGATCCAGCTCTACCAGGTCCCACGACTCAGCACGACCCACCACTCAGCACGACCCACCACTCAGCGTGACCCTCACCTGAACGCCCGGTCAGCCTCACAGGACCCAGAGCCACATAGGTTCTAGAAGAAAATGACAAAATGAAAGACCAAGAGGCAGTCTCTGTCCCCCAGCCCACAAAGAACAAACCCAAGAGACACTGAAATGGAAGACAGTGAGAATCACACAAATGGACTTTCTGAAATGATAGAAAATGCAATAAAGAAACAGCTTGGTGAAGTTATAGAGAAATTCAAATCAGAAATATTCTCTCACCTAAAAAATGAAATGAGAATCATTATTAAAGAAATGTTATGTATATCTAAAGAAGAGCAAGATAAAAAAATAGAAGAACTTAAGAAAATGATCTAAACCTTGAACGAACA
>RJWM01025426.1:0-29323 GCA_004363535.1 Dasyprocta punctata | reverse complement strand
TGATTAAGTCATTCTTTCCATCAGCAAGTATTTGTTGAGTTTCCTGTGCAAATCAGAGCTGCTCCCAGTCCTGAGCCTAGACTGGTCGGCAATGCTGACCAAGAACTTGCGCCCTGCGCTTGTATCCTGGTTAACAGGGATGGGAGTAACAAGGAAAGCGCTCGGGGTGTGACATCAGAGGAAACTTCCCACGGAGCCTCGAGACGCTACGTAGCTCTGAGTTCACACCGACTTCCCTGGAGTGCATACCCTGTGAGCCCGGGGTGCTGTGGATGGGGTTACGGTTAGGGTTAGGGTTAGGGTGACGGTTAGGCTTCCTCCTCCAGCCCATCACCTTCTTCCTGGGCAGTTCCTGAGCATCTTTAAACTCTACACTTTAAAGAAGGAAAGAACGTTCTCCACTCTTCCTCACGTGCTTCGCGTGTCTTCCACCATAGCATGGTGTATTAGATTTTTTGCTTCTCCCTCTCAGGAGAAATCCAAATCACACAGACATTAGACGATAGTAAAAATGTTACAGAAATTGTATTCCGATACATTTTATAGCCTAAGTGAAATTCCTTTGGAAATATGCAAATTAATAAAACTGACAAAAGAGGAAATAGAAAATCTAAAAGCCTTGTGCTAATTAGATATTGAATTGGTGACTAAACATCTTTCCCCAAAGAAATGGTGAATTCTATTGACTACTTAAGAAAGAAATAGTTATATTTCTATGCATTTTTAGGATCCACATAACATAATAAAAATCTCAATTTCTACCTTGCAAAATAAAGAAAATGGTGTATAGATGTAATTGTAAATGGTAAAAATTTAACAGTCTTAGAAAAAAATCCCAGAAAAATATGCATGACCTTAACAAATGCAAAAATTTCTTTGGAAAAAAATTAAAAAATTAAAAATTTAAACTTCTATTTTTCAAAAGGCACTGACAAAATGAGATGTAACTTGGAGGTGATGGACATGTTAACATGCCTAACCATGTAATTAACTGTCAATATTTATACCAGGAAAGGTAGATTGCATAGCTTATATGTACAATAAAATCTTTAACAAATAAACTAAAAAAGTAAGCCACCAACAAATTCACTATGCGTGTGTCAGAGAGAAGATTTGTACCTAAATTATATAAACAACATCTTTAATTCAACCATAAGATGCATAAATAAAATGAAGCCAACTTAGTTACCCAGTTACCCTCAAAACTAATCATATCACAGCTTATTTAAATAAAACTCACTTTGAAAACAAATTTAAAAAGTTGGAAAAAATCTCGGACAGACGTTTCCCAAGAGACATTCGAGTAAAGCACAAGAGAATTGAAAATCACAGTGAGAAATCACTAAGATTAATGCAATAACCAAAATTAAAAATAAATAAATAGAGAAAGGAAGAAAGATAGAAAAACTACAAAAACCAGGTGATAAAGCGCAGTCCTCATTAGTCTCCAGGGAAGGCAAGTAAGGGCGCGGGCTTCAGAGGAAGTGTGGCTGTCCCCTATAAATCACACCCCAGCTTACGATCTGGGGATTCTCCTCCCAGCATTTGCCTGAAAAATAAAACCCCACATACATTCATAGAAATGCTCAGTCACTGTAGCTTTATTCACCGTGGCCCAGAACTGTAAATAGTCTAGTCTCTCAGTGAAGAAATAAGTAAATGCACTGTGAAGTCTTGGTACAATGGAATACTATTCAGTAGGAAAAAAGAATGAGATACTGGTAAACATAAGGACATGGTAAAGCTCCAAGCAGCCCTGCTAAGTGAGAGGGGCCTCACAGCACTTGGGTTATGTCTGGTGTGATTGTATTTATATAAAGTTCCAGACAAAATGAACCCACGTGGGTTCACCAGGACAGGAGAGGCCTGGCCATGGGGACTCAGGGGAGGGTAGAGCTGTGGGTTTTGTTGGGTCATGGTTAACACAGGGACAGATAGCTATCAAAACCCAGGTAACAGGGGCTGGGAGTTTGGCTCAGTGGCTTAAGTGCCTGCTTGGCAGGTGCGAGGTTGTGATTCGACCCCCAGTGCCGACAAAAAAACAAAACAAAACAAAACAAAAAAACCCAGATAATAGTATGCTAAATAGTTATGCTTTAATGTATGTCAATTTGATCTTGAAGGAAAATATGTAAACAAATACATATTTAGTAACATGTCCTAAAGAAACTACTAGGAAGTCAACTGCCTCAAAAAATAAGATAGCTGCCTCTCTTCTAACTAACTAGAAACATGGATCCCATTATTACCATCGCATGCACATTTCATTATGTGTTCACCCTGCTACACCACAGGACACCAAAAAACTTTTAAAATGACAAAAATAAGAGAGAGTCACAGAAGGACAGAAGGGTGGACAAATGAACAGACGTGAAACAAAGCAGGTGCAGTAAAATGTCAAGGAGCAATCCAGGCAGCGAGGAGGCAGGAATCGCCTGTGGAGCTCTTGTTTAATTTTCCCACGTGCTTGAGAACGTTTACAATGACATGTTGGGAACAATTACATTAAGCCAAAGAAACCAGACATGGAAGAGTGCGCACTACACTGCCCCATGTGTGTGAAGTCTGAATAAGCAAAGCCGGCTGGTGGTATCTGGGCTGGAAGCAGGGGAGGGTTACCAGAAGGGCAGGGGGAGTTTGGGGAGGGAGGGGACTGTCCTGGGCCTTGAGTGGGATACAGTGACGTGGGCACGTGCACATCAGAACGTTTCCAGCCATTTACTCACAGCGGGTCCATGCATTATAGTATTTACCTTTGATCTCAGTTTTGATCCCACTTCCTCTCTGCTTCTGTGTAGTAAGATATTCTCCCCCAAATCCGTGGCATTGGGATGGGCTGGGATGTAACTAACAGTGCCCAGTTAATCTGCAGCTCACAGAGTTTTGACCTCGCTCTGCTCCCTGCTAGCCATATTGTTGGGCCACCTTGAAGTGGTGACTGGGGGCCCCTATGTGATGACTGAGCATCGCAGAGCAAGCCCCTGCTGGCACCCCCTCTCCCACCACCTGTGGTGGGGTGCTGCCTGCATAGGAGCCAGGCTATGAGCTGTGTGAGCCCCACCAGGGGAGCAGGGTGTGGGGGCCACTGAGGGAGACCCACAGTGGCTGACTTAGGCCAACAGTCCTAGACCCTGTGTGGGCCCCTGTCACCTGAGTGACCACCTGTGAAGGACGAGGTCAGCTCCAGACTGACTCCACGTCAGGTCAGCATGTTTGGGCCACTCGCGGCCCTTGGATGAGCACTGTCCTTCTGTCGGGCTCCTCTCTGCCCAGGTGGGTTTTATTTTAGAGCCTGAATTCGCAGCAGATTCAATGCCCTTCTGGTCGTGGCATCCAGAGACTCCATCCCAGGTAATGGCCAACTGTGGCGACCTTAGAAGGTCCTGCTGTCCCCGCTGTCAAATCCTGCTCCTGACTGACTCACGGACCTCAGCAGTTGGTGATGCAGTGGTGAAAGATTTACTCTCCAACGCGACGGGGCTTCTTGCAACACCTCCAGGACAGCAGTGGCTTCTTGAGGGAGGGGACAGTGGCCTGTACTTCCCTCAGGCTGCCCGCTATGTGAGCCACGGTGCTGTTCACTCACTGAGTGCTTGTTTCCTGAGCATGGCCTACATGTAGTAACCACTGCGAGGAGACAAAATAAGGGGAAGATGTATGGTTTTCCCTCAAGGGGCGTGTTCTCCTGTCATGAAGATATAACATTTTCACATAAAACAGTTAGGAAAAACCATACGTGAGTGCAACCTTGGCTGTGCCGTGAGGAAGGAGAGTGACAAGTGCGGGGTGCAGTCACTGGGGTCCCTGGCACGAAGGGGCGATGGCACCAGGTGTGCAGGACCTGTGCTCACACAGCCTGTGCTGGGCTCGCTGCCCATTGTTATCCCATTCATGTCTGCGAAGCCGGACCCGCAGTGATTCTCGGGAAGCTGTGAGAAGGCACCAGTTTCTCCTGCAGCTTGTGGTCCCTTCCTTAATTATGACTCACAGAGGACGGCACCTCCCAGGCCAAGACATTGTCGGGATGTTCGATCTTGGGGAACTCTGGGTGGGAACTGAGATAAACCCTCAGATCGCAGCACTGCCAGTGACTGGCTGGCTCCCCAAGCCACAGGGCCCTGCTCTTCTCCCCCACTGTCTGGTGTGGGTTGTACTTGATGTGAATGCTTATTTGGAGAAATCAACCCCATTTCCTAAGCAATGTGAAGGACTATTTATGCAATTTGATGTTGTCAGTGGGAATAGTCTCTCCAACTCAGATTCATTTCAGATTCCTTGGTTCTCTGGAATAGGAACTCCCTTTTCCTCTACTTTAAGTTATAAGTCAAGGGCAAGGGCAATCTGCAACCCCGGGTTTCGTGGTCTACCCACGAGAACTAGGACATCATCCCCTCCAGGTAGACCAGATACCTCTGTGTCCTCACATCTGAAGTGTCCTCAATGAGTTTTGCACTGCTTTTGGCTTCAAATCGATTTTCCTCTGGTTAAGGTTTACTCTTCCCTCCAACCTGAGGCATAGAGGCTCACCTGACCATCCTCAAAGTAGAGAAATACTGGTTTCTTTCTGGTTCTCTACACACTGAACTACTTTAGGTGCTTAACTGGTTCTAAGTGTGCTGAGGGTAAGAATTTAGGGTCTGGTTTTTCTATTATTATCCTCCAGTTTTCTAAGGCAGTGCTTAATAGTATTTGAAAACTATTTTTTTTTTTGCAGGTGGAATGCAGTTGATTATGTGCCCCCCATTTGAGAACTGGCTTTACTATTCCTCTTTAAGACTGACCCCCAGCAACAGGCACACAGCCACATATGCTCAGTAACCATTTGCTTTAGCAAACAAAAGATGTCGGATTTCAACGAACGGCTTTCTAATTTTTTTAGCAGCTAAGCCTCCTGGGCGCTGGCTTAATGCAGTGGGAAGAAGGGAAGAAAAGCTGAGGACCTCAGACTTGAAAGCACGGGAGCCAGGCCATGGTGCAGAAGTGATGGCAAGAGGCATGGAGATGGTCACAGGAGGCGGGGAGGGGTGAGGAAAGGGACAGTGAGGCGCTCGGCTGTGGTTGTGGTTTAGGTCTGTGCTGTCCCCCAGAGTCCCATGTGCTCAGAAGAAGGGCTTTGGAAGGTGACTGGCCCGTGGGGGTGTTGCGTTCATCCATGGATACATCTACTGACGAGCTCTCGGCTGAATGTGCTGTAGGAGGCGGGGCCTGGTTGGAGGGGGTCACTGAGTTGTGACCTGGAAGGAGTGTTCTCACCCCTGGCTCCTCCCTTCTCTCTCTGCTTCCTGTCTGCCATGAGGTGAGCAGCCTTCCTCCCCCAGCCCCTTCCACTATGCTGTCTCTGCCTTGGAGTCAGCTGACCATGGACTGAACCCCTCAAAACTGTGGGGGCTGGGTATGTGGGTGTTGGTTATTGTGTCCAGGAGTGCTAACACAGCTGTGATCACCATCCTGCTAACTTCCCACTTTGCCGAGGCTCAGTAAAGATATCACTGTTCTTGTGTGCTTATAAAACTACGAGTAATTAACAATTAGGAAAATGACCCCAAGTAGGGCAAAGCAGACCTGGGCTTGAATCCTGGATGTTTTAGATTGCTTTGATGACCCAGTTTGGTGGCCTTCCCTGTACCCCATGCCTTGTCCTGGAACTGGGCGTCCACTCCCACTAGGTCTCTGGGCACAAGTCTTTCAACTACATGTGCCTCAGGAAGGAGGAGCACAGTGCGCTGACTCCAGGACCAGGTGTGTTTTTTCCTGTCCTCTTCTCCACACTGCAAGGGGTCTTCCCCACTGTCCCAGCAGGGGTCAGAGAGGCATGGAGCCACCCAGCCACAGCACAGCCAGCCTGGCTCAGTGGCCCTGGCCAGCTCCTCAGTGACCCCCACTGAGGGGACTGTGCTTGAAGAGTTTGCTGTACGCAGGGCTCCCTGACCCTTGCTCCTGCCCCTTGGCTCTGGCCCCCACTGCACAAGTCGGGGCTCACATGGTAGAAATGTCTTCCGCCCCATCCTGAGGTGCAGGCTGATTCCATCCTCTCCAGATCCCAGCACATCAGGCCCATCCACACCGCCTCATTTAAAAACCTGGATCACTTCCTCAGAGGGTCTGCTCCAAACAGCCACACGGAGGGCTCCCGACCCTGGCACCTCCCGTAGGATTCTTTCACCTTCTGAAAAGTGAGGGTCCGGCTTGGTGAGTACCCATGTTCAGGAAGCGAGGGTCGTGCTTGGTGAGGACCCACGTTCAGGAAGCGAGGGTCGGGCTCGGTGAGGACCCACGTTCAGGAAGCGAGGGTCGGGCTCGGCGAGGGCCCACGTTCAGGAAGCGAGGGTCGGGCTCGGCGAGGGCCCACGTTCAGGAAGCGCTCATGAATCCGAGCACCCTGGGCTCTGGCTCCTGATGGGCCTCTGCCGGGGTTTTCTTCTTTTCTGCTGAAGTCGTCCTGGGGTGATGGGGGACAAGGGCCTCCTCTGTTGCAATTAACTGTGGGGGAGCAGGCAGGGTGGGGTGCCCCGTGCTGAAGCCCACTGGTGCCTGTTTGCACCTGTGGAATGGGGACCCAACTCGGCTGTTGGTGTCATTGTTGCTCCTTCACGTCCTGAGCCAGTGTTAGTGTGACAGGCACCTCCATTCGGTTATTCAATAAGGACAGTTGAGTTAATGAGCCCGACGGGGCTCAGGTCTGTCTGCGGCTTCCTCCAAAGTCCGAGCGAGGGGGCAGAAGGAAGCCGAGTCACGGGAGAGGCCAGGTTCCCCGATAGACCAGCAGGCACCTGGATGAGGCGGGCAGAGGAGGGCTAAGCTGTCCTGAAGGCCCAGGGTTGCCCAGGGCGGTCAGCAGCTGAGGCCTCCTTGCCGCACCTGCTTTCTGATTACCCTCCCCCCCACGTGCCCTGGGCGCGTCAGCAGCGACGGTGCAAACCCACTGCCTCCTCCTCGCTCTGGACCTGGCCAGGCCAGTCCTCAGTGTCCGCCTCCCCACTAAGATCTGCGGTCTGAGTCATCGCTTGCTTTGCAGCCCCGGCTCCACCGCCACAGTGAGGTGCAGCCTCCAGCCTGGCTTTCCTGCAGCTGCCAGGCCCTTTCCCGAGGACGGGTCTGAGTGCTCTGGCCCTCGCAGTGACCTGGGGTCGGCAGGCTCTTCACACTGCAGAGACGAATGGGGCTCAGAGGGGCACAGTGGCTTCCCAGGGCCACACGGCAGGGATGGGGCCTCGCCTGGGGACTGTGGGGCCCCTGCCCTTCCTGCAGCCGGACGCTGCCTTCTCTTCCTCTGCATCCAGGGGAGGGTGGCCACTGCAGCTCTCCAGCGTCTTCCTCCCCGTCCTGGACTCCACGCCTATCGGACGTCCATGATGGTGTTCCAGAAACGCCCTTGAGAACCTTTTGAGAGTCTTTTGTATCCAATCACCAAACAAGCAATGTTTGCGGGAGTCGCGGTCACATCTCACCTAAAGTGGCAGGAAGAGAAACTCTCCCCTCTCCGGCCTTGTCTGTAAGAACAAACCCCGTCCGCAGAGGATGGCCAGCTCTGCCCGGCGCCCCTTCTGCAGGATGAGACAGGAAACAGCTGAAAGGCGGAGCACGGTGCTGGGGCAGCTCAGAGATGCACTGGGGGCCTGGAAGCCACAATCCCGCCCTGCAGGGAACTGTGCCCTGTCTGCTGTCACTTCCCAGGTGTGGAGCCGGTGCAGGGGCAGACAAGCAAGCCCCGTCCAGAACCGGGAGGTCCTGCTGCCCCTGGGCTTCCCCTCCTCCGCTCTGCAGCCCGCTTCTGCAGCCCTCGTGCTGTTTCAGGACCCACACCAGGTGCTAAGCAGGCTCAAGAAAAGCCCTTAAAGTTGCCTGCTCTTCCCAAAGAGAAGGCAGGAGGGCAGGCTCAGCCTGAGCTCCCGAGGCTGGGGGAGAGGCAGTGTCCCAGCTGCCCGCTCATCCCAGCTCCAAGTAATCCCTGAGTTTTTCTGGCAGTAAGAAAACCACCGATTACCAGAGACAAGACATGAGGTCTTCCTTCCCTCTTGCTTTTTTTTTTTTGCCTGCAGGAGACAAACACATAACCAATCCTGGCCAGCAGGGGAGGGGAAGAGCACCGCGGGCTGTGTCCTGCTTAGTGAGTGTCTCCGGGTGTGTGACCGGAAGCCAGGAGGCAGACCCAGCCTCCAGGGCGTAAGAAGCACTCTGCTCCCCACGAGCTGCCAGGCTCAGGTGTCTGTTGCAGAGGCGAAGACCCCAGAGGGAGCCCAGCTTCAAAGGTGAAAAGCAGGGTCCTCTGCGAGGCAGCCCAGCCGGGGGAGCATCGCGGCAGGGCAGCCGGGTGCACGCCCGCCCAGAAAACCGTGTTCGTGTGGCGGGCATCACCCGAGCTCCCTTCTGACTGTCCTGACCTCAGTGTCCTCCCGAGTGTCTCTGTCCTCACACCCCAAACTTCATCTCATGGGGCCACAAGAACAATAACTTCTGAAACCACCTACACCCACAGCAAGGTTCGAACCTGCCTCCAGCGTCCGTATGCTGGACACCTAACGCCCAGTGCAAGGTGCCGGGCGGCGCGGCCCCTCAGATCAGGCGGGCCTGAGGGCTCTGCCCGGGCTCCCTGGGGTCACTGCGAGCAAGTTCAGGGGCTCTGTGCCCCTCTTGCCCTCCTCTTCCATGGCGATACAGAAAGAAGTCCCCTGGGGTTAGCACCTGGGCACCAGGCTTCTGAGCCCCAACTCGGGCTCACTGGCACCCTAGAAGTGCACAGGCCCCGCCAGCCTGCCCTGCCTCGGACCCCAGCCACATTTCCCGGGTGCCCAGGTTACCCTGACTTCCGCTCAGCCAGCGACAGCCTCTGGGACCCCTGCCAGCTCGGTCAGGGTGTTCATCCGGGTGGGGTGCAAAACTGTGGCTGTGGAACCCTAATGTTCTGCCTATGACAAAGCTCACTTTATAAATTAGTCCAAATAGGGGGTCAACAGCAACTAATACGTTAGGACAATTATAAAAACACCCACAATAATAGTTATGCAAATGTGGTATCGTTCTCTTCTGAAAAGTATCTTAGTTATGGTTGATTCCGGCAACCTCAGTGTATAAAGTTTCCTTTTTTATTAAGTCAAGCGCCTCTGTCTTTTCACCGAAGGGAGGAGCCTGCTGGCTGCTTTGCGGTGAATCTGAGCTCCAGCATCACGACAGTGGGCACGTGTCCGTCGCTCCCACCCTGGGACGAAGTGCGGGACGTAGCGGCTGCGGGGAGGCGAGGTTCACCGGGCTCGTGGCTGGGCTGTGGGCAGCTCTCTGCGGGCAGGACGGCAGCCGGGCCTGGTGCAGGGAGAGGTGCTCAAGCACTGGCAGTCGGAAGCCGAGAAGGGAGGACCCTTCCCAGGCAACCCCGCCTCAGCCGGACCCCTCCTCCCAGACAGTGCGCTCGGTGCCGCACGACCCGGTCTCCTCCTCACCCAGCAGACTCTGGAAACCACAGCAGGCCGTTACTAAGGAGCATGAGGGTCCTGTGAACAGGAGCTGCTGTCCCAGGACAGGGGTGGGACCACGAGACCCCCACGGGTGACTCACAGACAGTGTGGGCCTGATGCACAGGGTGGGACAGCCCACGACCTCATCAGCCCACACGGGACACACACAGAGTGCGCCTCGGGGTACCTCCTTTCTGGATTCTCCCATGGAACGGGCTCCGCTGGACCCTGTGGGTAACCATGGTGTTGCTTCGCAGAAAAAGCAACTGGGAACCAGCCAAAGTGGGAGAGGCAGGGTGAGGCCTGGTAGGGCCCCAGATACGAGGCTTGCTGTCCCCAGCACCGCGAGTGCTGTTTGCAGAGGGGCTCAGGAGAAGCCCTTACCGGCTTCCTTCGTGTGGCCACCACTGGCCCGGCCGAGCCGTGGTGCGAACTCAACGTCCAGCTTTGTGGCTCCCAGGAGGTCGGACTGTGTCACACAGCACAAAACCCAACCTCGGCTCCCGGGGCTGCTCTTTCCGGCAGGGCTCCCATCCCGAGCGAGGGACTGCAGCAGTGTGAATCGCCTGGGGACCTCCGGGGGCCGCCTCATGCGTGTCAGTGACTGGGGAGACAGCACTGTAGCCACCCAGAAAGCTCAGGAGCCGCCCTCCAGGAAGGCAGCGCCGGGGACGGAGGCCACGTGAGTCCCCGTCACACACGGGCCGTCCAGACTCGGACTCCGTAGGGCCCTCCACCTCCGCACCTGTTCCGGACCTCACCTCTTCAGACCGAATGATCTCTCCTGATGCTTGTGCTGCCGCTAGGGGAAATTCTGAGAATCCGCAGGCCTGGATCTGCTCTCAGGTCCCCTGTCACTGAAAGGCCCCTTAACTTGCTGGGCCCCGGCTTCCTCAACTGCAGTGAAGGTCAGGACTGGGTTGTCTCTCGAGCTGCAGCGCTGAGGCCAGAATTCCCTCATCTTTGTGACAAGGACAGACTGGACAATTCCCAAGGCCCCTTTCTGCGCTGGACATTCATGATTTGAGCAACTCCCGGCCTCCCCAAATGTGAGAAAAAGAGGTGCCACTGCCGTCGCAATGGCAATGCCAGCTGTCGGAGTATCTTCCTCGGCTCTCCCGCCAGTGAGGTGGTGGCTCAGATCTTACCAGATGCCCTTCATAGTGCCAAAAATTCCCACCTTGCGTCTGGGGGAAATAGAAGAAACAAAAGGTAGGAAACAGGAATACATTTGCAAGTCTGTGCTGCCGGAGCAGGGCGAGGGACCAACCAAGAAGGCATAGCGAAAAGAACTGCTGTCCCCAGGGTAGGCGTTATTTTGGAATTGACCTCTGTGCTGCAAAATATCTAGAACTTAGTGCCTGAGAAAAGGGCCTCAACTCCAAACTGTGGGCATTTTCAAACTATCAGGAAAATACGTTTTTCTGAAGAATCATGGACATTTCCTACTTAAAATAAGTAAATAAAGCTATAGGATAATACAGTTGATGTCCCCCAAAGGAAAGCAGGAAGTGCCTGTTTCATCTGCTCCCCAGGGTGCTGAAGCCCTGAATCAGTGTCCTATGAATGTCTTTTATCACACTCTCTCAAAACAGTTCAAAGATTTAGGACTTTAATACTTCCCAAACATATGTCACTTGTTTTTAAACTACATGTATTTTGTTTTATTAAATGTATCTATTCAAACACACAGTACTTTATGACACTTTTGGAAATTGTGGCTTACCACAGTGTGATAGGGTTTTATTGAAAAGCTGGCTTAAAACTCAGTTGATCGTGATGTCTGGTTTTAATGGTCTTCACAACGGAAAACTGAGGACAAATAGCACAGGGGTCTCAGTAGAAGGACGAGGGCACTGCCTAGGTTTACGAAACCTTGTCAATCATTTCCAAATATGCGAAGATTGTAGAACAAATCCTGTTAGTAAGTGTATCCTCAAACTTCAACAGGACTACTCTTGTGTTTCAAACGTTTAAAGAAACTGAGGACAGAGACGTAAGAATAAAGGCTATGCACTAGGCCCGCTGCTGCCCCGAGCAGCTTCCCTCCACGGCTGTGCATAAGGCGTGGTCTGAACGCTGCAGCCAAGGACACGCGTGAGAACAGGAGACAGACCTGAGTTCTCCGCCCGTCAGCCCTGCTCGCCTGCTCTCTTCTGATCAGGACACACTTGTGCTGTGAGGCAGTCGTGGCCACGTGGGGAAGGCGCGGATGCACGTGGTATTTCACCTGCGTCACCTGTGTCCCCTCTTCTCGTCCCCCTGTCCCCTCTTTCCCCAGGACTGCTGCCCATCTCCGTAACATCTGCCTCCCCATTTCCTACCATCTCACTTTCATTTTCCTTCTTAAATTGTGAATCACGTAAGAAAAGTCACATGCTGTTTACCCTTTCGTGTCTGGTTTATGTCTCTTGGCATTATGATGTAAAGGTGCATCCATTTTCCTGCCAATTTGCCTTCCTTTGTGGCAGGGTGGTGCCCACTGTGTACGAATACCGTCTTTTCTTTCTCCATCAATCTGTTGATGGACACATAGGCTGCTTATGAGTTGTGCTACACGTGAGCACTATAATACGCTGTCTGTCACCCTTTCAGGGGCTTACCCAGGAGGGCATGGGCTGGGTTGAAGGGAATCTCTAGTTCCAAGTTTCTGAGGAATCTCCACACTGATTTCCATAGTGGCTGCATGAGTTTACATTTCCACCAACAACGTAGAGGGTTCCTTTCCCCCACAATCTTGCCAGTCCCTGTAGTTTTTTGAGTCCTTCTCCTTAAGACGGAACCTGTGTCATTTTGACTTACATTTCTCCAATGGCCAAAGATGCTGAATATTTTCCCCCGCACTTGTTGATGCTTTGAAATACTAATAGTTTATTTTTATCTTCCCTGGGACCCACTACTTTTTCTGACCAGCAAATAAGTGCTTTATTGTTATATTTGATGTACAACACCAATATTTTTGGTAGATTTAATTATTTTGGAGGTGTTTTAAATTCACAGCAAAGTCGAATGGCAAGCACAGCACAGCACAGCCCTGCTGCCCCCCAGGCTCCACCGTGGGGGCGCACTTGTCCAGCCTGGGAGCCTGCGCTGACGCATCCTTGCCCCCGAGGTCTGCCCCGTCCTAGAGTCCGCGGCGGTGCAGCGGTGTGTGATGATAGTGCCCGGGCCAGAGTGTCAGGCCAGGCAGCCGCACTGCCCGGGCGTCCCGAGGCTCTGCTGTTCATCCTCTCCGCCCGACGCCTGGCAGCCCCAGAGGTGCTTCCCTCCCTCTGGTGTTCCGCCTTTGCCGGTATGTCTTATTGTTGGAATCATACGATACGCAGCAGTTAAAATCAGTTTCTCCCAGTTGTGTGCCTTTAAGTTTCTTTCTGTCCTTTCATGGCTTAATAGGTCATGTTATCTTGGTGCTGAATCATATTCCATTGCATGTGGGTAACACAGTTTACTAAGGGGCATCTTGATTTCTTTCCAGTTTTGATAGGTGTGTAAATCCACTATAGCTGAACATGGTGGTGCGTGCCTGTAATTTCAGTTATTTAGTAGGTAGAGGCGGAAGGATAATGAGGTCAAAGCCATCTTGGGCAGCTTAGCGAGGGACTGTCTGAAAATAGAATATAAAAGGATATTACAAGAGCTGGGGATGTACCTCAGTGGCAGTGCATTCGCCTGGCATGCAAGTGTCCCTGGTTGAATCCCAGAGAGAGAGAGAGTGAGTACAAGATGGATATAGGCTTCAGTTCATTTGAGTAAAAACCAAGAAGCGCATTGCTGGGTGACGAGTGAGGGTCTGACGAGACCACGGTGGTGTGACTGAGCGTCCACCTGGCCGCAGTCAGGGAGTTTCCGAGCCCCTCGCCCTCACCAGCAGCTGGAGTTGTCAATACTTAGATATTTGGCCATTCTAACGAGTGTGCAGTGGTCCTTGGCATTGTTTTAATTCTTTAATTTCTAACTCCCCAGTGACATACAACATCCAGCATCTTTGCTATGCACTTTAGTCAGGTGTCTGTCTGACTTTTTTTGCCCATTTTTGAATGTGATTGCTTGTTTCCTTATTGCTGAGTTGTAAGAGGTTTGGAACATTTTGGAAGTAGTCCTTTATCAGGTACACCTTTTGTAAATATCTTCTTTCCCACGCGCAGCACCCGGCCTTGTCTGTGCTCTGACTCAGTGGCCTGTCCTTCCCCACCCTGTCCCTGCCTCCCCTCCCTCCAGCCTCTGGAAGCTCCACTCTGATCTTCACTACTACGAGATCAGCTGTTTTAGATTCCGTGTAGAAGTAAGATCACGAGGCATTTGTCTTCATTCAGTTCATGATTTGTCTTTCAGCTCTCATTACAGAGTCTTTCAAAGTGTACAAGTTTTTACTTTGATGAAGACTAACTTAGCAATGATCACTGTCAAATATAAGTTTGTCCAGATTTTCTTCTGTGATCTAAGAGTTTTACAATTTCTGTTCTAGATCTAGATCTTTTAGGACCCAAACGTGCTCTGTTTTGAGTTTTGTAAATGGAGTAAAGTTTGTGCTTGGATATGTTTTCCCGTGTGGTGCCTGCTCCTGCCAGTGCCCTTTGTTGAAAAGATTCTCATTAGCTTATTTTAGTGCCTCTTGCCCTTTTGTCAAAGATCGGTTGACTGTATTTGCATAATTTTGTAACTCTGGACTTTCTCTCCTGCTCCATTGACCTGTTTTCTGTTCTCTTGCCATAGCACATGGCATTTTTAGAATAATTCATAGGCCTGGCACACAGTGTGACACTTCGATGCATGCACATGTTGAGTGACGTTGACATCAGGGCAGGCATACCAACCCCTTCAGGCACTGATCATTTCTTTGGGGTGAAAGCATCCAAAATAGTTTCCTCCAGCAGTTTTGAAGGGTAAAGTAGTATCACCTGTGCTTTCCCACGAGCAGCACCCGGCCTTGTCTGTGCTCTGACTCAGTGGCCCGTCCTTCCCCACCTGTCCCTGCCTCCTTTCCCTCCAGCCTCTGGAAGCCCCACTCCATCTTCGCCACTAGGAGATCAACTGTTTTAGATTCCGTGTAGAAGTAAGATCACGTGGCATTCGTCTTCCTGCGCCTGGCTTCTTGCACTTAAAATAATACAGGGAAAGGCAAAATATCTAGAATCACCAACACAAAATAAGAAAAACAAAGGTAAAGGACTTTTTCTACCTGATTTCAAGATTTATTAAAAAGTTATTGTGATCAATATGGTGTGATATTGGCAAGGAATAGCGGGTGGTCATGGGAACAGCATGGAGAACACAGGCCCTGCACAGACACAATGCTCTTCCTGTGGTGACAGACTGTTAAACGTAGCACCAAGAGAACAAACGATAAGACAAACCGTTGTCAATTGGATTGCATTAAAACTGAAAACTTTTGGTCTAGGGAAGCCACTGTCAAAATGCAAAGACAAGCCAGATGATAGAAGAAAAAATTTCTACAACATACATTTAAAAAATGATTTGAGTCCAAAAATATAAATAACTATGAAAAACGGACAATTAAAAATGGACAAAAGAGCTGAACCTATCACTAAGGACGTAAAGATGCAAATAAAAAGACAAAGTGAGACTCGATATCATTTTTCATTAGAAAAATGCAAATTAAAACAACTATCAGTCTCCTATTCAAAGACTGAAATTAAAAACAAACAAACAAACAAAACTCAAAAAACCGGCAATACCAATCCCTGGCAAAGACTGGAACAAAATCAAGTCTGTATTCCTGCTGACCAGAATGCAGAATGGTATGTGCACGTCGGAATACAAGCAGTTTCTTGTGAAGCCACGTGGAGTATTGCCAAATTATGCAACAATCATGCTCCTAGGAATCAACAAAACTTGGTTAAAGTTCATAGCTACCCAAGATATGAAAGCAAATGCTTACGGCATCTTTACAGATAGTAAAATGTGGAAGCAGCCAATGGCGGAGTAGATGACCACAGGTGAGCGCCGCGTTCATGGAAGTGCCATCCAGCGGTAAAACGAAACGGCTGCTCAACCCCCAGGAACAAGCGAGGAATCTTGGCACAGGAACCTGTCTGCAAACGCCGCACCCCGCGGTGACGATGATGAACAGGGTTTGCCAGCCTGTTGTTGGGAAGGGGCTGGTCAGGGGAGCAACAGACTGCTGAGACAGAACATTACCGCACAGCGAGCAGACTGCAAGTGCGGCTGCCGTTGCAATGGGCATCGCACCCAGGGCCCTGCGCACGCTAGGCAAGCAAGAGCTGTCACCGAGCTCCACCCAACGCTGCTTCCTGGAGGGGGCGCTGCAAGTGTGGGACACAACCCCGCTGAAGAAACCGGGGCGGGGGATGCGCTGGCCTCAGTGCAGGCCGGGCGGGGTGACCTGCGCACTGCGGCGCCGAGACACGTCCCGGAGGCCTGGGCCCGCACCCGGCCGCACACAGGGCCGGGAGCCGCCACCGCAGCTCGGTGCTGGTGTGGGTGTGCGCGCCTGCGGGGGCGCCGCGGCCGTGCATGGCCGTGGGCGAGACGGGTGGACTCGCGGTGCCCGGCGGGCCGTGGCTGTGCGGGGTGGCCACGCACCGGCCGCGGTTGTAAGCGCCGGGGTGCCGGCTGCCTCCACCCCGCCGGCCCAGAGCGCCTGGAAGCAGAGCCCGCCGGGCCGGATCCCGGCTGCCAGCGCTGTTTTCCTACCGAGCGGCCGGGCTCGGCGAAGCGGGCGCCTGAGGCTGGGCACGCGGCGGGCCCGGTGAGCCCGGGGCGCCCGCGGAGCTGGGCCGGAGGGAAGGGCCTGTGCTTTGGGTACCGCTGTAGGGGTGTCCGGGGCGAGGGAGTGGGCTGAAAACGCGTCCAGAGGGAAAACTGCAGCGAGGCGAGCGGCAGACGCACTAAGCCAGCGCAAGCCGGCGATGGCGAACCTTTCAGGGCTTCAGTGACGCTCGCAGCCCGCTGTGGCACGCGTGCCGTAGGCTCGCCACCACTGCTCGGGGTCCGCCCGCGTTATAAACCTCCGACAGCCCACGGCCGGACATCGATAAATCACCGAAGACGTGCATGAGGGAGAAGATGGAACTCTCCCCTGCAGGGCGCCAAGCGGTTTTCCCGAGATAACCGCCCTGCGCGCCCCGGGGGGCCTCACGCGGGGACCTCCCCGCAGAGCGCGCCCTGGCGTGTGCCGCGCCGGGAAAGCCGCTTCGCCGCCGTGGCCCCGCTCCGGGGGCCGGAGGGCAGCATCGGGAAGGCCCGGTGAGGGAAGGTGGAGACACCGGGGCCGCCCTCCTCACACTGCTGAGGGCGCCAACCGCGAGGAGCCCGAAAGGCGGTCGGGAGCCCGGGCAGGAAGGGCGACTGCGGCGTCGCCGGCTCATAAGGCCGTGCTGGTCTTCGTTCATTGATCGTGGCAAACAGGCCAGACCTTGTAAGAAGTAAGGGGGAAAATCGTGTTTGGGATTTGGTAATTCTCTGAAGTATCTTCTCCATGTTTTACTTAACTCTAAAGCCAAAGCTATTAATAAGTTTTATTGATAGTGACAAGTAAGTCCATAAAAATACCTCAGTGCACACATCCATGATGCATGAGATTTCTTCTCTGCATCCTTGACAAAAATAAATATTACAGCCCCTTTAATATTGTAAACTTGAAAGGTGATAAACGAGTTCTTATAGTTCCAATTTGCATTGGAATTCATCTTTATGCTTTATCAGTATACGTCTGCAGTACACAATGATCAGATTCCTGGTGGGGACTGGCAAGTGTACATCACACATCTTCATCCTTTTCTCATCTCTTCCCTTTCCCCTCCCTTCTTCTCTTACCCCGGAGAGAGTGGTGACCATCAAGAAATCAAATAATAACAATGCTGGTGGGGCTGTGGGGAAAGGAACCCTTCTCCATTGCTGGAAGTTTACTCTAGTACAACCACCATGGAAATCAGTATGGAGATTTCTCAGACACTTGCATTTTTAAATTATGAGAATTAGCAACCTTCTACGGAGTGACTGGTCATCTCTGTATCTTTTCTATAGCTTTATGCTGGTTTCCCTTGCTCATTTTTAAAAGTGATTGTTGGTCTTTTTCCTGCATAGAATTTTTGGTATGGAAAAGGAAAAGTTTACCACTTCCTTTCATAAGTTTGTAAATACTTGTTCGAACTATTTTTCTTCGGTATCTTTAGAAGTTTTTTCTCTGTGCAGATAATTTGAATTCTTTACATAACCAAATCTCTCTTTATTCAGTTCCAGGGATGAATCATACTTGTACGTCACTCCCAAATCGAGCTCCCTGGTCTGATTGCTGTGCTCTTCAAGCCGATTGATCTCCCCGCTCCAGGTACTGCGGCAGGTCTGTCCCAGCGGGGTTCGCCACCCCGTGGCTCAGTTTCCCTCTGAGCTGTGTTGGGTCCTCCTCTTGTTACACTGCTTCTTTCTGGAAAGCCACGTGCAGGCGTTGCCCCGTCTGCCCTGGACATGCCAAGCCCATGTCCAGAGTCCCGTGCAGCCCCAGGGACCAGAGTAGGCAGACTCTGTGTGGGGACACCAACGTCCTCTTTGGGAGGTGCACTTTCATGTGGTTCCTGGACATCTCTGGCACCTCACCAGCTATTTTTACTACTTTCGCTGATTTTGCTCAACTTCTTGCTGCTTAAATGCTGGGTTTTTGGTTCAGGAATCCGTCCTCGACCTCTTCTTTCCCCCAGCATGTTTCACTTCTTTGGTGACTGCTATGGCTCCAATCTGGGGTGTCCCTCTAGGGTCTGCCGTGTGGAAGGGGTCAGATTGTGGGTCACTGCACTTATCCAGGGGTCTCTGTGCTCAGGAGTTCACAGCTGACTCGCTGCTGGGAGGTGGGGCCAGGTTAGAGGCCGTGGGGGTGCAGCCTGGAAGGGGGTCTCCTTCCCTGCTTCTCGCTTCCCTTTCTGTTTCCTGACTGCCCTTCCCCTGTGCTTTCGGCCTTGGACCATGGACTGAAGACACGAGCAGAAACAAACCTCTTCTCTTAGGCTGTGGGCATCAGGTGTTGAGTCTCAGCCCGAGGGAACTGCAACTGAGACACTGAGCTGAGTTCATGACCACAGCTGTGCTTCACAATTTTCCACACTCCCAGCTCTGGTCCCACCCCGAACTCTTCCCATCCCAGACTCACACATCTCAGTGACTGTGCAGCACCTCCACTAACAGGAATCTCACGGTTTTCTCAACCAAAACTGAGCTCTGTGTCTTCACTTCCTGTCCTCAGTCCTCTCGCTGCTCGGAACACAGGTGGGAGTCATTCCTTAAACCTCATTGCGTGCCAGTCTCCGGGCTTTCTAGCTACTCAGCCAACTCTCTGCGATCCAGACATTCACCGCACCCCTGCTGCTATGATTCTGGCCTAAGACACTGTCTGGTGTCTCCTGAGACATTGCCGAAGCTCCTCCCTGTCCTTCCTGCTCAGGACTTGATCTTCGGCGGGTGACTTCCTAGACGGGGCCTTGTAAAACACAGCTGAATATTCTGCTTCTCCACTCAGCACGCTCTAAGCGCTCCCCCCATTCCTCATTAGTTTGCTAAAATCCTACCACTGGCCCTGAGACCCTAAAGCAGCGCCCCGCCAGCTCCGTGACCTCACTTCCGGGATTCCCTTTCTTGCTCCCTCAGCTCCACCCACGGGCGACGCTCTGCTACTCCTGGAGGGCACTCAGCAGGCGTCCTCAAGGGCCCGGCACTCATTCTGCCCTTCCCCACGGAGCCCGTCCATGCCCTCCGGGTCGGCTGAAGCAGCCCTGGCCCGCTCCAGCCAACCTCATCCCTGCCCTCACTAGCTGACCTGCTCCTTGTGATTGTGGTGCTCAGCTGGCCCTGCTAGTACATAAGCAATGTAGAACGGGCACCTCATTATGCCCAAGACTATGTCCTAGCAGAGAGGACAGTGTGTAGCGCTTCCTGTTATTATTATGTACTCAGGATATGTCCTGCAAATGTCTTTTGAGTAAGTGAATAAATCCCATTGAATACTTGACAACTGAACTTAAAGTAGACACAGAACTCTAAATCTGATCCTGTCCTGTCTCTTGAGCCTTTTTCTGTCTGAATTGTGATCATGTTTGTGTCCCTTGGGGTCTTAGTGGCCAGCACATATAGGTGTTTAATACTTTCTTGATGGACAGAATTACATTTCAAGGACTTTTACAGATTGGGAGAGAGTAGAATGGAGACTCTGGAAATGGATTCAGACCGCAACTCTGTGGGAATAAATGGAAATGTAAAGAAGCGCTGGCTGCGGAGTGGTGATGTCCTGGATCTGGTGACAAAGTATCTGAGGAAACCACGTCAAAGGAGGAAATTTTCATGCTGTCTTGTGAATTTGGAGGGCTCAGTTCTTGGACAGCTCGGCTGTTACCCTTGCACCTGTGACTGCAGGAGCAGCCTGGTAGAAGGAATGGCAGAATGTGGTTGCTCAGCTCATGGTATCTGGAAAGAAGAGAGAGGGGAGAAAAGGGGCTGGGGAGGAGACAGAAGACCCACACTTGCCAACCAGGTTCATCTCCTAGAGTCTCTGCCCTTCCAGAACAAATCTTTAATGCCCGAACTTTGGAGGCCATGGAAGAGCCCTGTGACAACAGTGGTGGCAGTTTGTATGCCCTGGAAATGCTCTGGTGGGATGGTTCTAGGAGGTGGGACCCTGGGAGATGGTCGGGCCAGGTCGGGGCCCTTATGCAGGAAATTAGTGCCCTCACAGCAGAAGTCCAGACTGTGGCCTTGCCCACCACTGTGTGGCAGGTGCCAGTCTGCAGGCATCTTGATTTTGGGCTTTCTGGATTCCTGAAGTGGGATATTTATAGACTACCCAGCATACGGCAGCCCCAGTGAGCTAAGACAGGGTGGGTGCTGTGATAAACAGGGCTCGGCCATTTCTCTGTGCTGTTCCTTAAAAAATCTCACTTTTAATTTCAACTCCCAACCAAAAGCAGCAGATCATGTGGTGGAAGAAGCCATAGATGTGGAAATCAGAAAGACAGGTTTGAATGTCAGCTCTAAATTACATTGAATTTAACTTACATAAGCTGTATAACCTCTGGGAATTCCATTTTTCTCATCTATAAAAGGCAGCAAACAGTGACTGTCTTAGGTTTGCAGGAGCGTTGAATGAGAAATGTAGATGAAGACCCTGATACCCAGCACCCACCTCAGAGCAGCGACCCAGGAGGGTAAACCAGTCCCCTCTGTCGGCAGGGACTGACAGGCCTTTCGCGTTTAGCCCCACGTGACTCTTGCTCTGTCGATTTATGGCATTCACATTGACCTCTTTCTCATACCTCCTTTCCTTGGAGATTGTCCTGGACTGTTCTGTGTTGCTGCAACTGAGTCTCAGAGACAGGGAAAGAACAGAGGCCTATCTACCCCTGAAGTCCACTCCTGAGCCTGGCGAGTCCAGGACCACATGCGGGCACCCAGCAAGGACGTTTTCGCTGACCCTCACAAGGCCGAGGCATCGCACGGCCCGAGGGAGCCAGCACCCACTTTGCCCATCACTAACAGATGACTTTGGGGAGCGCGTGTCCAGTGCATGAGCTTCCGTGGGGACTCACGCCGCCGTGGATACTCTTTCATACAGTCTCTGACCCTGGCGTCTTTATACTGACTGCGCCCCTCTGTCTATGCACGGGACAGTACCTTCTGGCTTTGAGAGCAAAGGCGAGCCAAAGCGCAGATGCGTGGCTGTATCTCTCTGGGGCAGAGGAGCCCACCCTTCCCCTCTCCGGGAGCGAAGGTGAAAAGGACTTGCAGGTTTGACACTGCCTGCTGCACAGCGCAGCCGCCGCAGAGCTCGGTGATGCCCCCGGGCGCACTCCCTACAGGGTAGCATGGGCAGCTGGGTCTCGCCGAGGGCAGGCAAGGCAGAGGGGGCGCCGGGGGCACGCAGAGCTGCTCTGCGAAGGTGCGCCGGGCACCCTTGGTGCTTGGGCCGCTGACCCACGGGGGCTACAGAACTAGATCTGGACCCTGAGAGGAGAGACTGTCCCAGGCCCAGCAAGTGTCATCGCGAGACGGCGCGTTTGAAAGCATTAGGGAACAGGGAACACGCACGCTACCTCTGGCAGGTGCCTTTCCGGGCTGCTAAGGAAGTTTTCTCGGCCCCTTGGCGTTTCAGTCTGCCTCGGAGTAACTCTCACCTGGGTGAGGACCAGGATTGCTCCCCAGCAGGCGTCCTCAGGAAGCACATGTGCTGGGGCCAGGGAGTCTGTGCTTCGGTTCCGTTGCGGCCAGACTTCAGACAAGTTAGCCGGGCTCTCTGGACTCAGTTTCCTGACTAAACATAGAAATCAGCAACACCTGTCTCACAACATTTAAAACATAAACAAGAGAACGAAGGTGTATTGAGCTTCTTTGCCTGCTTAGAATATTCCGTGTCACAAAGCCTCTTCCTCTTCTCCGGGTCCCTGGAGGGTTTCTAAGGAAGCAGATCAGTGTGAACCGAGGGGAGCGTGACTGCCATCCCCCTCGTTGATGCCCACGCGTTATCCAGCAGCCCGCACCCCCCAGGGCCCTCCCAACCTCAGTTTCTCTTTGTGAGGGCACGATGGTGGCCCGTGGCCTCTCTGATGAGCAGTCCTCCGAAACCCAGTCTCCGCGAGTAGTCTGTGCTCCCCACCTCTGCTCCCCAATCAGGGTGGCCCAAATATTCTGTCCTTGTCAATCACAATGAGAGCTTCCACTTGAGGCTTCCGCTCCATTTTAATCTTCGCCATCCCATAGTCCACTTGTTGTGCAGCCACACAGGCTCACGCTTTCAAATGCGGGAGTGTCTTCCTGCCCTGCAGGATGAGGAACGAGGAGCAGTGGAAACGCCTTCCTGCTCACCCGGAGGCTCCACCTTGGCCCTTCCCTACATTTCCCAGGCCACAGCTTGCTTTTCTATGCTGATGAGCAGGTAAGAGTGGCGTAATCCCTGCCGCCCTTTTCCTTCCTCCCTCTCCTCCCTCCCTCCCTTCCTTCCCTCCATCCTTCCTTCAGCTATCAGGTCAATAGAATGATCTTCCTAAACAGTCAGTCTTATCACTTCCTTCTCCCTTATTAGCGCTGACTGTCTTACGTTTGCTGATTGGGGAATGCAGGAGCTCATTGAATTCGCAGCTCTGTAGTAGCACACAATTCTGGCTTCACCTCCCAGGATCAGTGTGACCTTAGCCAGCCAAATCTTTTTGCCTCATTTTATTCATGAAACATGGACAATAATTCCCCATGTAAATATCTCCAATACAGAGCCCACCACCTGGTAAGTAAAAGCAAATGGGAATTGTTTTTGCTGAATTGCAAGGCAGAACCCAGATTCCTTACTGTGTCACGTGACGTCCTCGTGCCCTTTAAGCCCGTCTCGCTTTCAGACTCCCCTTACATCTCTGCCTGAAGGACAGTGATCTCCAGCTCTAGTCAGGTTTTCATTGTTCCCTAAGGAAACTATACTTTTCATGCCTTCCTCTTCCTGGTCTAAACTGACCATGGGCTCCATTTCCGACTGGCAAGATTCTACTCAACCTTCAGACCAAGTTCACAGATTGAGTTGAAAGGGTCAACTGGGATCACCTGCTTCTCTACCTTCTGCATAAAGAGCCCTTTGAATGGTGGAAAGCATAGATAATAAAAAACCAACAAATACTTAACAAGAGTGAAAAATGTAAGAGGAAGTCATTAGTGAACCATAATTTTGCTGTATATTTAAAATACAGAAAGCAGTCAGAATATTTCATTTCTGGCTACTGGGAAACGGAAAAACTTCTGAATAAAAAACCTTAGAAATGATGGGTAAAGTGTAGCAAACATTCCTTCAAGTGCATAGGAAAACGTTTGAAAAGGAGAGATAAAACAGGATACCCGAAATTAAAGCTGTGAGGATCCCCAGGCAGCGACCACAGGGGAATATTTGGTGTGGTCACTAAGCAAGAAATGCAAGTGGCAAATGGTAGAATATGTACTAGAAGAAAAGTCTCCATCTACAGAGGAGAAGGAAAGAGAAACCCTCTGTCTCAGCATGGGAGCGAAGTGCCTTCCCTGCACCTTTATGAGGAGGAGTTGGGGTTCTGAGAATTCCAGACACAGGAGGGTCCCTCTCAATAGCAAATGAAAATCTCCCTGGAAAGAAAGACTAGGTGCTTCATAATGTTTTTAAACTCTAAGAAGCAATAAATGTGATGTTTATATTAAAAAAGAAAAGGATATGAAAAAATGTTCAACATCACTGGTCATTCAAGAAATGCAAATTAAAACATCACTGAGATTCCATTTCATTCCAGAAAGAATGGCTGTCATCAAGAAATCAATAACAAATGCTGGTAAGGCCGTGGGAAAAAAGGAACATTTCACCACTATTGGTGGGAGTGTAGACTGGTACAACCACTGTGGAAATCAGTGTGGTGATTCCTCACAAAACTAGGATTGGAGGTTCCATTCGACCCAGCTATCCCCCTTCTGGGTATCTTCCTGGAAGAATTGAAAGCACCATGCCACAGCGATGTATGTGCACCCATATTTATAGAAGCACAATTTGTAATAGCTAACTCTTGGAAACAATCCAGATGCCCATGAACCATGGAATGGATAAAAAAGATTTGGTAGTTTTATACAATGGAGTACTACTACTCAACTATAAAGAAGGATAAACATGAGGCTTTTATAGGGAAATGAATGCAACTTGAGACCATACTCATAAGTGAACTAAATCAAACTCACATGTGTAAATATTGTATTGTCTCCCTAATGCAAAAAACCGGAAGAGTACATAAGGTCCAAAATGTACAATAGATATTGTGAAAATGAAAAAGGAAGAAACAGCTCAAAAGGAAAGTACAACTGGGATAGGGGAAAGGAGAAAAGAAAGGAAAAGACACTATACATCTATATCTTTATATCTATATATCTATGCAAGATAGGTAACTATACTACTAACCTCTGTTACTTCATAAAAAAGAATGGTTTGAGCTTTCATTGTTCGATCATTTTTTCACACCTATATCTTGTAATCTGAACAACTATTTTGAAGATAACAATATGTAATATCTTAACCATTGTTAATATCTTAATATTTTGTTTTAAAATTCTATATCATCATTTTTATTTTTGCCATTATAAAATTTTAAAAACTAAGACAAAAAAGGGGCAAAAAGCATAAAACAAGAAATCAAGCAAAGAGAGAGTCAGCAGAAAGAACAGATACAAGAATTAGATCCTCAATATCCTTAACTAATAGAATCATTCATTCAGAATATAAGTAGGAAACAAATAAAACTGGAATTGAAAAGGCAGGAAATTAAAAACACATAATAGGAAAAGACAAATTCAACAATAAAAACCCATGGTGCAATATGATGTTTTGGATATATTTGGCAATGATTAATGCAGGAAAAAATGTTTATTTTAGTTATCACACCTAAAGCAGTCCTCACACATGACAGCAGCACATTCCACACACATGTGCTACTCACACCGACAGCACATGTGTTTCACTTTCCTGGCTCTTTGTAGAACATACTTGATATCTTGCTGGTCTTGCTGTTTTCTCAGGAGGTACTTATATTATACAATGTGTAGTTGACAGGAACATAAAATATTAATAAAGTATTAAATTCTTGCTATGTATTGTGCATTTAGAGTAGACAACATTTTCACATCAGTTGTGTACTTGCTTATAAAACCTAAGAAATTACATCAGAAATAAAAACCTTTGTGGGCTATAATGTAAGCACAAACAAAAGTCTACCCAGAAATGAGCTTTGTTTCAACTGTCACGTACAAGGCAACCTTCACACGTGACAGTTCCGTGTTCTGAGCACACATCCCACCTTAACTGATAGCACATGTACTTAGCTTTTCTACGTGGCAGGCCATTCTTGTCACCTCTGTTTGCTTCCTGTTTTGTCAGGCACTTCCTACTGTATTGTACAACATGCACATGGCAGGGAAATGAAGTATCAATAAAACAATATCAAATGTGCAAAGAGTGCTTAGAAAAGACATCAACATTTTCACATAAGCTGTGTACTTACTTACAAAACCTGAGAGATAACCTAAAAAATAACCTATGTGAATTACAATGAAAATACCAATAGAACTCTACAACAAGAATAATACTTGCTTTAATTGTCACTCCCAATGCAGTCTTCTGGCAGACCCATATTTCTAAGCCTTGATGACAAAATTTGTGTTATGCTTCCAAGAAATCCTCAAGTGGTGTGGGTGTATTATACCCTCAGTGATGCTCAGATAAACACATATGCCAAACCTGTTAGCTGGAGCATCATGTTGGTTAAAATCCTGGTTTGATAACTTTGCACATGTGCCCACACCTTGCCTTTCATCACACCAAATGAGTAAACCCAAGGATTGCTTTCTGTATCCCTCAGGGAATGGTACTGAGATGCACAGCAGGCTACCGTTGCACTAACATAAAAATTTACAATAGTAAAGAAAGAGATATGTTTGTGTAACCCAGTGTCATGTTCTTTGGGGAAAGGAAATAAGTTTATAGTTTTCTTTTTTGTTGAGTCTGCATCCAGTTTTGGCATCAGGGTAGTGGTATCTTCCAGGAATGTGTTTGGCAAGGTGCCTTCATTTTTTATTTTATGTAAGGGTTTGAGGAGTACTGACATTATTTCTTCCACAAAGCTCTAGTAAAAGTTAGAGGTGAATCAATACATCAAGTCCTGCATTTTTCTTTATTGGTAGACTTTTAATTACTGCCTCAATTTTATTGCCTGTTATTGGTCTATTCAGGGTTTTTAATGTTTTCTTGGTTCAATTTTGATCATTGGAATTTATTGAAATATGAGTTTTTGAAATAGTTTCTTATAATTCTTTAGATTTCGGTGGTGTCTGTTGTGATTTGACCTTTTAGTTTCTAGTTACATTTATGAGTCTTTTCTCTTTTTCTTTTGGTAAATTTAGGTAAGAGTTTATCATTCTCATTAAATCTTTTAAAAACTGGCTCTTTGGTTCATTGACCCTATGCATATTTTTAGAGTTAATTTCATTAATTTCCAATCTGATCTCTACCATTTCTTTCCCTCTTTGTGTTTTGGATTGGATAGCTTTTGTTTTTCTAGGACCCCAAGACATGCCATTGAGATCGCTCTGTTCTTCTAATGAGTGTTCATGGCCACACCCTTCCTACTTCAAACTGCTTTCTTCTGGTTCCACAGGTTTTGTTACGTTGTGTTGCCATTGTTGTTTGATTCTATGAACTTTCAATGTTTTTGCTGATTATTCAGTATTGTGATTATTCAGTATTATTGTCCTCCACTGTTGCCATAGTTTCTGTGGCTTCTTTTACTCTTGATTTCTAGCTTCAATCTGCTATGATCTTCTAGCACAGTGTGGGTGAATCTTTTAGAGACGAGAGCCCAAACTACAACCCAAAATCCACTTAATTATCACAAAGTGACAGCACTGCAATTAAACCTGAATACTGAAGCTTTAGGTTAGAAAAAACCAGCCCACACATTAACATCCTTTGTCTTTAAAGAACAACCACACATGTGCTATTGTTTCACCACCTCTGCTCTAGTATGTAAGAGATCATTCCAGTTCTTTTGCATTGATTTTTGCATGCTTTGTGTAGTCTAATTTGAAAAGAGTTTTGTGGGCCACTGGGAAGAATGTGTGTTCTGTTGTTGGATGAAACACTCTTAAGACATCTGTTGAGTCCATTTGCTCCATACTGGTTCAGTTCTGATAGTTCTGTGTTGAGGTTTTGCCTAGTTGACCTATGAGAGTAGTGTCTTGTGTTCTCCAATTCTTTAATGATTGTGTTGCTGTCTATCAGCCCTTTCCTTAGACCTCGCAGAATAAAAGGTCCAATTAAAAAATGAGCAACTGAAGCAAATAGACTCTTCTTTAAAAAAAAGTAAAAATTGTCAATAAATACATGAAAAATGTTCAGCATCTTTGGCCATTAGAGAAATGCAAATTAAAGCAGCAACTGAGAGTTCATTTTACCGTACCATCAAGAGTGCAAAAAATAACAAATACGGCAAGGTTTTGGGAAAAAAAGAATCCTGTTATGTTGTTGATGGGAATGTGAACTAGTACAACCACTGTGAAGACCTACATGTATATTCCACAAAAAATCAGAAATAGAAATGCCATTCAACCCAGCTATAACTCTTCTATCTTCCCCAAAGAGTTAAAATTGTCATGTTACTGTAATACACATATATCTGAGCACTATTCACAATAGCTAAACTATGAAACAGCCTATATATATATATGCTCTTAAATAGATGAATAGATAAAGAAAATGTGATATTTGTACATGATGGAGTACTACTCAGCCATAAACTAGGAGAAATTTGAGTTATTCATCATAAAATGGATGCAACTGAGGGTCATCATGCTAAGTGACACAAATCAAACACAGGGGATTAAAATTACGTGGCTCTTATATGAGAAACCCACATTATACATAAAGAACAAAATAAAACGAGATGCAAGGAAACAGGGAGGTACACTTGGTGACGATAGGAAGGGCTCTTGGAAAGGGGCAGCAGGGGGGGTGGGAGGGGAAAGGGAAAGGTCCAGATGTGGTAGGTACGTGAACCAGCTCTGCATGAGGAAGTGTAAGTATGCTGTGCAAATCTATCCTAATAATAATGAAGCCGAAAAGTATTAAGAGGAAGAAGAGCAGTGGGGCGTATTCCTCCCCACAGACCTCTGCAGGAAGCAGCCGAGCCGCAGAGGGAGCCTAGGCTTCCCACCTCCGGTATTGTGCGGCTATGCTTTTCAGTGCGTAAGCATCAGTTTGTAGTACGAATGCAGTCAGCTCATGCATGCTACAAGAAACATGGCAAACTGATGGGGGTAAATCAATGTTAAGTAAAGTAATTCTATTAAAGATCCAGCAGGTAAATTCTGGAATAAAGCAGTACATTTTAATACTATCAGAATGCAAAACTAACCTTGAAGTCAAAGCTTTGGAATGATAAAATATGTGATGAATATTTAAAACAATTTATTACAGTAAAAGCCATATCCCAACAGTGTTTTGTTTGTTTGTTTGTTTTGTTCTTTTTTTGTTTGGTTTTTTGAGACTGAGTCTTGCTGTACAGTTCAGGCTGACCTTGAACTCTCTTTATAGCCCAGGCTGACCTCAAATTCAGGGCAGTCCTCCTGCTGTGCTGGGATCAACAGTGTTGTTTTTTGACTTTAAGTATTTGATTCTAAATTTTAGTTGAAAATTAAAGGATCAAAAACAACCACTTCTTTTGGGAAGAAAAAGCATAGTGAAATGATATGCTGTATTAGACATCAAGAACGATTTGTATAAACATATGATACTTAAATAGTATGGTACTGTTACATGGGGAAATTAGTTCTCATGTGTTATATGGAACTATAGTCTACAACATTTATTGTACATTTTGAAATAACCAGAGGAGAAGATTTGAAGACTCCCAACACATGGCAATGATACTATTTCAGGGGATGGGAGCGCTAATTACCCTGATTTGATGGTTTCACAGTGTACATATGTGTCACATTTTAAAACTATGCCCCATAAATAAGTACAAATGTATATCAATTAAAAAGAGACAAATAGATAGACAAATAAAAAATGAAACATAATGAAGATTTAAGAAAAAATGCATTAATACAAACTTTAAGAACATAGCTGAAAGCATCACAGGCTGATAGCAAGGGACGCCCACTGAATGAAAGGCCCAGGATAACAGCTTGTGGATAGGGGAAGACGGATCTCATGCGCCCTTTCCATCATGGAGACAAAGCACCCCACGTAAACAATATAAAGTGGGAGAGGTTTACTGTGGCTCACAGTCCCAGGACATGTTCTCTGTCCCACTGTTGTGGTCCTGCGGTGCGGCAGTGCGGTGCGCCGGGTGGAGGAGAGCTGCTCACCCACCGCA
>RJWM01025425.1:0-29365 GCA_004363535.1 Dasyprocta punctata | reverse complement strand
CAGAGCCAGGTCCTCAGCCTGTCAACTGGACTCATTAATCATAAATTGCATAGCAAGAGGGACTCTCTATTCACCTTCCCCAAACCCAAAGCTGAATTTTTATTATTCAACTTATGCTCCCTTTCCTGGCTACTTTTTTCTCATTGCTGAGACAGAATACCTCACTCCCAAAATCAGGGAAGGAAAGGTTTATTTCTTACAGTTCTTGGGGGTTTCAGTCCATATTCAGTTGATTCCAAAGCAGCTTGGCGTGGTGGGACAGCCATTCATGGCAGCAGCCAAACAGCAAGGTGTGAACCTGGCAAGAAAGAGAGGACAAACCTTCCTCCCACCCTTACACTGTATGTCAGTTCCATCCCTGGGTGAGAGCAACACTCACATCACCAATCCCAGGGCCAGATAACAAACCAATCACAAATGCCAGACTTAACCCTGTCCATTGATTGCAAGAGACTTTGGGGGAACACAAGATCAAACCCATACACTCCCCAAATGGAAGTACTTGCCCTTCACAGTTGGCTTAGCTCAGACCCCATCAGAGGCTGATGTCTGGCTTGATGACATTCAGGGTTACTGGAGAGGCTACTTGAGTTACTCTACCACCCAAACATACCCAGAAGTGCGCTCCACCAATCCCCTGGGCAGCTCCCAACCCAGCCAAGTAGACACAATCAAGTTATCTATCACAGTTTTCAAGCAAGCATGTTACAAAAGACCAAATAGCTTTGAGGAGGCTGAGCAAATTGCCTGAGTTTCAACTTGGACTCGCAACAATTTCTTCGAGCCCATGGGCTATGACTGGTTGGCTTAGAAGGAAGCATCTCACTGCACATTAGGAATAAGAGCAACTTTCCATCTTTTACTTTCTATGTTCCCAGAGTTTTCCACATCTTTTTGGTAATCATCAACCATAACCACAAAGAAAAATGATTCACCTTGGTTTTATAGGAGTAAGAACTATGACTTGGAAGGGTTAATTGACTTTCTCAAGTCATAGAGCAATTAAGTGGAAGAGACAAGATTTAAATGCAGCTTTTTCTGCTTCAAAAGTGACTGGATCAGCCCGGCATGGTGGCGTACGCCTTTAATCCCAGCACTCAGGAGGCTGAGGTAGGAGGAGCGTTGTGAGTTCGAGGCCGGCTTGGGCTACAACGTGAGCGCAAGGCTGGTCTGAGCTACACAGTGCGACCCTGCCTTGAAAAACCAGGGCTGGGAGTTTGGCTCAGCGGCTTACGCGCCTGTCAGGCAGGTGCGAGGTTGTGAGTTCAATTCCTGGTGCCGCAAAAAAAAAAAAAAAAAAAAAAAAAGGTGACTGGATCTTTTATCTACATCACATGAATTTGTGAAGTCTGGAAAGTGATATTCATTCTGTTCAAAGCCAAAGGACTTGAAGAACTCTTGGTTATACCTGTTACCAAAGAGAGGGGTTGGTAGGGGACAGGAACTGGCAGAAAGCTCTTGTTTGGCCCTTGGTTGCATTCTTTTTTGCCTTCTTTGTTTTGACACTCTCCCTTGCTGTGACTTGTCACATGCCACTGTCCTGGTGAGCCTGTGAACTCTCACACCCAGGAATGTTTTTCCTTCTCTGTGAGCTTTACAGTCATAGAGAGAACTCTGCACATAAAAAAAAGCAATTCAGATGGCAGTGCAGAGAGGACGTCCAGAAGGGTATCCCCCAAGAGGATTTTCACTGCTTTTTTCCAATTCATTGTCATCTTACTAGGTTTAGTTTTACCTTGGATATATTTCTATGCTTCATTAATTTAGTTTCAAACTTTGTTGACTAGGAAGCCATTCTTTTCTTTAAAACTTTTGAATAACTTTGTATGTCTTCCACACATCATATCAGTTTGGCAGTAGTTTATAGTTTAGATCTAAAAGTAAGTCATTTCACTCTGAAATTACTGGAGAGGGCATTTAGCTGTAGGTTTTAAGTACTGACAGCACTAAGGTTTTATTACATGAATAAATGAATCAGGCTTTAAATGAATCCCCACTACTCCAATGAAACTATTTTTGTCATTATAACCAATGACTACCTTGTTAAAATTGCTGACTTATCTTCTGCTCTTATTTTGCTCAGCATAAACAGCAATTGACAAAGCTGCTATCGCTCATCCTTCATTTGGTACCTTCATTTGGTTCCTGTATCAGTGGCCTCTTCATGCTGGTTCCTTCTCTTTTTCCCATATTGGTGCATTGAGCCCCCTCCCCCAGCTAAGGCTTTGGATCTGTTCTGACCCCACCTGGAGGATCTCAGTCTCATGGCTTTAAGCATCATACAAATGCTGACACTTCCACTTCTGAATCTTCAACCTAGTTCTCATTCCTGAGAACATACCTCACAAATTCACCTAATTATTTGATGTTTCTACTGGATGTCTAAAGTACATCTCGAATTGAACATATTCTAAACTAAACGCCTTAAACTGCCTACCAACACATCAGCTTCTTTTCTTCATCTTGAATCAACCAGGAAAAGCTACCAAAGGGATTTTATGTGGTCAGCCTCTCCACTTAAAGTGTCTTCCTTCTCAAATCTGCATGACTTCCTCCCTTACCTTCTTTGAGACTCTGTTTAAATGTTATTCGCTCAAAGAGTCCTTCCAAGGGTTCTCAAACTGCACATCTCCCACACCACACTCTTCATTGCTCACACATTGCTCTATTTTTTCTTTTGGTGCACACCATCTTATAATGTACAAACTACAAGATGTAAACCAAAAATGCAGCAAGTGTTAAAATTTTTAAAAAATTTTTGCAATAAATGACATTTTGCTTTTAATCCACCTCAAAAATATTCTCTCTTGTTTCAAGTGGACTTATACCATTATTCTTGTCACTTTCTAAAGTGTTCTGGAAGGCTTTTTTTTAATTCTTTTTTTGCAGCACCAGGGATTGAACTCACAAGCACACACCTGCCAGACAGGTGCTTAAACCACTGAGCCAAACTCCCAGCCCTAGTTTTTTGAGGCAGGTTCGCACTATGTAGCTCAGGCTGGCCTTGGGCTCATGTTGTAGCACAAACGGGCCTCTAACTCACAACGCTTCTCTTATCTCAGCCTCCCGAGTGCTGGGATTAAAGGCATGTGCCACCACGCCCGGCTATTGGAAGCCTTTTTTTAATGTATGTCTTTGATTGGGTTGTTGCGGCTGCCTTGATGTCCTGAACTGATTCAAAACATTAACACTTCACGGTCATTTTGATTTCAGGAAAGAAGCAGAAGTCACATGGTGCCAGGTCTGCTGAATATGGTAGATGAGGACCCACTCTCATGTTTTTATGTGCCCGCCTTTCCATTGGATGGCACAGGCCCCAGCATTTGCTATAATTTTAAGCACACTTCATGAAGATACTCATGGAAAATTCCTAACATTGCTTCAGAAAGAGGCAGTAATGATGAGATAAGTATGTTCATAGAAAAGGGGAACATTTTGAGGAAGAATAATGGCAATGTGTGTTTTACTGTAATAAATTCTTAAATTCAAATAGTCTCCATTTTTTTAATCACTCCTTGTGAACGATAGATATTTGGCTCATGTACATAACAAAGGTGGGTAGTTTTAAAATGTGAGAGGCAACCTATAAATTCAGTTCATATTTTTAAGTGCCACTTCTGATCTCAGGTTAAAAAATGTATCCTTGTGAGCCTGTATGGAATGATAGAAAGAGTAGGATTTTGAACTAAACCAGAATTTGAACTCCCACATTGTTAATTACCAGCTGTGTCATATCACTCCAATCATGAAAACTTGATTTTTCTATGTAAAATTTTGTCTTTGCTATTTTACTAAGCAATGTTCAATTTAAAAAATGCTGAACTTAGGGGCTCCTTTGAAAAATAGACTTCATATACAACTACATTTCAGAAAAGTTAGATTAAACAAAATTAAATAGGTTTAATTTCTGCAGAATTCTCAAAGGCTTTAATATGTTGATACATACTGTATTGGTCAGTGCTTACTAGAGAAACAAATTTAATACAAGATATACAAATATATAGGAATTTATAAGATTGGTTTACAATGGCCACCCACAGGGTCAGGTATGGAAGAGTGTGAAAGCGCTGTCTGTGTGCTGGAGATTTGAAGAATCCAGCCAAAGGTCTGGAGGTCACTGTAGTGTCCCATGTAAATCTGTATCAGCAGACAAAAGGGCCTTTGATAGAAGGCCGTAGGGTCTGTGCTAGACACTGAAGAGTCTGCACTGGAAGGCAGAAGACAGAGTCCAAGGTGAAGGTAAAGACCAGACCTCCTCTGAAAAAACAGAAGACTTCCTTTTTTGTATCCTCTGTATACCATTTAGAAAGCAAGTCCACCGGTTGCTGTCACTCACACCCAGTAGATCCCAGTAAATTCTCAGCAAGTTCCTCAGCCACACCCAGAGCTATGCTGATCCAATTTAGTCGGATACTTCTTACTCAAATTGACATAATCAGTTAACTATCATACATATTATATATACTCAATATGGTAATAGACTTTAGGATTTTCCATACTTATTTGATGAATAAATATTTCTTTTTATGGAATATCTTTGAACACTTCTTGGGGTACTGCTTGGAAAATCCTTATCTGACAAGGTTCTTGTAGAGATAAAATGTGTTAATGGATGTGTAACAAAGGATCGACTCAGCAATCATTGGTTGTGCAAGTCCCAAAATTGCCAAAGTCTTCAGGACTGGTCCTTGACCAGCTGCTCAGAGATACTAACTCAGCTCTTACAATACACTGCCTAATAAGAGCATCTCTGTATCACTAGAGCCTTAATCCATGCCAGATAGCTCATGTTGTCAGTGTGATTTATAGTGATTGGCTTCTTGTTTGGCTGATACCTTGGACTATGGTGTATTAGTTTGACCTCTGGGAGTTGGGAGCTGGAGACAGATAAATTAATGTCTGTTACATGGAGCTTAATTCCTTATATGACTGACCTTCAGGAAAAACCCTGGGCACTAAGGATCAGGTGAAGCATTTTGACTGGCAGTATTTCATATTCATCAAATTTATTCTCCAAAAATTAAGGAGAAATTAAGATATTTCTAGATAGACGAAAACTGAAGGAGTCTGCCACAAGTAGACCAGTTCTAGAAGAAATGCTGAATGTAATCCAACAGATTGAAATAAAAGAACACTAGAGAGTAACTTGAATCCACATCAAGAAATAAAGGACACTAGAAAGGTAATTGTAGCTAAATATCTAAGTATCAACATCTTTTTACTTTTAATTTCTCCTTTTTTCTATCTCATTGAAAATGCTCTTGCATAAAACCTAACTGTTAGTCTATATGCTTGGATTGAATGTTTGTTTTCCTCCAAAATTCATACATTGAAGTCTTAAATCCCAATTGTGATGATGTTTGGAGGTGGGGTGTTTAGAAGATAATCTGGTTTAGATAAAGTTAGGAAAGTGAACCCCAATAATTGGTTTAGGGACTTAACGCTAAGAAGAGGAAGAGGCCAAGGCCCCTCCCCCCTCCATTTCCCTTATGTGTGAGAATATAGCAAGAAGTTGACTTTTTACATCCCTAAAAAAATGGTGCTCAGGAAGAAACAAATCTGCTGGTTAACTTGACATTGTACTTCTCAGCTTCTAGGATAGTAAGAAACATATTTGTGTTGTTTAATACACTTATTCCCTATATTTTGTTATAGGAACCTGTGCTCACTAAGATACTGTATTTATTCATACACAACATACAAAGATGTGATAGTGACAAGAAAAACATAAAGAAGGTAGAGCTATGTAAGAGCAAAATTAGCATGCATTACTGAAATTAGGTAAGTATTAATACAAAATAAATTTTTTTTATTTAAGACAAGAAAAAAAAAGGAAAAAAAAAAAGACATATACAACAAAGACAACAAGCAAAAGAGACAAATGACTAGAGTAAATACACAACAGTAACATTGCAGGTTTACAAAACCGGATGATAGAAACTTGACAATGGTTGCAACATTGTGTATCATTATCCCCAAAATGGTTACTTATATTAACAGATATAGACATGCAAAATCGATCTAATCATATGAGTACTCGGGAGGCTGAGGTAGGTGGAGCGTTGTGAGTTCGAGGCCGACTTGGGCTACAACGCGGCGCAAGGCAGACCTGAGCTACATAGTGCGACCCTGCCTTAAAAAAACCAGGGCTGGGAGTTTGGCTCAGTGGCTTAAGCACCTGCCCTGGCAGGCGCAAGGCTGTGAGTTCAATCCCCGGTGCTGCAAAAAAAAAAAAAAAAAAAAAAAAATTGTTCTTTCTCAATAACGAATACATTCAGCAGCATGTTCATTCTAGTTATCTTACATATACATATACACAGGTCCATATCCCTTCCTCTTCCCTTTTCTCTTTCCGCCCTTTCCCTTCCCAGTCACTTCTGTTCCTTGAGCTGTTTTCACCCCCACGTAGTATTTATTATAGATTCTGGATCATATATACTTTTCCGTTTCTTACACTAGGGAGATAATACGGTATTTACACATGTGAGTTTGATTTATTTCACTTATGAGTATGGTCTCAAGTCATGACCATTTACTTACAAAAGTCTCAATGCAATCTTTCTTAATAGCTGAGTAGTATTCCATTGTATAAAAATACCACATCTTTTTTATCCATTCTTCGATTGATGGGCACTTGGGTTGTTTCCAAGATCTGGCTACTACAAATTGGGTTGCTATAAACATGGGTGCACAAATATCACTGTGGTATGATGTTTTCAATTCTTCTGGGAAAATGCCCAGAAGAGGGATAGCTGGGTTGAATGGGATCTCTAATCCTAGCTTCTTGAGGAATCTCCACACTGACTTTATCAATTAATGTTAATTTTAATCTCTTGGGCAATCAGTAAGAAAATAACTAAAAATGCATCAGAGAAGAAGCAACAGGAGAATTAAAACATCATCCTAGCAGATATTTATTCAACATGAAATGTGGCAATAAGGGAGCGATTGAGGAACAAAAATATGCAATATACACAGAAAGCAAATAGAAAAATGGTATAGAAGAAGTCTTATTTAACAGCAGTTACATTGACTATAAACAGATTAAACTACACAAATGCACAAAATGTGTGTCAGTGAAATGGATTTTTTAAAAAAGATCCTTATGTCTATAAAAGGCTTATTTTAGATTAAAGATACAAACAGAATGCAAGCAAAAGTTGGTTACAGTGACAGAAAGAGAGCTGATGTGTTTGTACTAAAATCAGAAAAAATAGATCTTAGAACAAAATTATGTTGAAAGGCAAAGGAGAATATTATTTAATGATAACAGACCACTCCATCAATAAACTAAAAACATATATACACTAAGTGTCAGGGCTCTGAAATGCATGAAACAAAAATAAGTAGAATTGGAAAAAAATTGTTTTAGGATAACTATTAGAGCCTTCAATATTCACTTTCTGTAGTGGATGGAACAGTTAGAAGATTGGCAAGGAAAAAATCAAACAGTTTATTATCAGGATTATGACCCATGACTATGTAAAAATTTTCCCAATCATGCAAAGATGGTTCAACATAGTAAAATCGAGCAGCATGGTAGTGCATCATATTAATACAGTGGAAAAGATTCCCCATACGGGAAAAGAATTTGAGAAAACTTAGAACCCTTGCATGAGAAAAACATTCAGCAAATTAGAAATAGAAGAAAACAACCTAAATTTAATAAAAAGCATTGATGGAGAACCCAAAGGTAACATCTCATTTAATGCTAAACATTTAAACATTTCCTTTAAAATTATAATCAAGACAAAGCTCTCCACTTTTGCTTTTCTTTACATTGCACTGAAAGTGCTACCCAGGATAACTGTTAAGAAAGAGATATAAAAAATATTCAAATTCAAAAGGAAGAAATAAAATCAACTCTACATAGATGCCATGATCTTATATGTAGAAACTTTAACCTGTAACAATAAAAATTGGAGTTAATAAAAGAGTTTATTAAGGTTGTGAGATTCAAGATAAATATACAAAATCACTTATATTTCTATACACTAGTAGTGAACAAAATGATGAATGAATTAAGAAACTATCTCACATATAATAGCATCAAAAAGGATACCTAGGAATAAATTTAAGAAAGAAAGGACAAAACTTGTACACTGAAAGTGGAAAACCATGTTGAAAGAAACTTAAATTAAAAGTATTTCATGTGCATAGATTGGAAGATTTAATATTGTTAGATTGGCAACATTTCAAAAGGAATCTATAGACTTAATTGAATTCCCTTTCCAAATTCACACTTCCTGATTTCAAAACTTACCACAAAGCAGCAGTAATCAAAATCATTTGTTACTGGTATAATGATAGAAACGTACATCAATGGGATAGAATTGAGAGCTAAGATATAGCCTCATATGTCTACGGTCAATTGATTTCCAGCAATGGTGCCAAGGTCATTCTATGAAGAAGGACTAACCTTTTCAACAAATGATGCAGAAACAATTGGATATCCACATAAAAGAATTAATTTAGACTCCTACCTCACATAGCATAAAATAATTTACTTGAAATGGATCAATAACCTAAATATACAAGCTAAAGCTCTTAACAGGAAATATAAGTGTTCATGATCTTAGATCATGCGATAGTTCTTAATTGTGATATTCAAAAGATAAACAATAAAGAAAAACAGAAAAACAGAAAAACATAACTGTGTCAAAATTTTTGAAATATTGTGCATCAACAAATATTATCCACAAAGTTAAAGCACAATCTAGAGATGAAAGAAAATATCTCTAACTAGATTATCTAATACAGTCTAAGGATATATAAAGAAATCTTGCAATTCAAAACCAAAGGGACAAGCTACCAATTGAAAATGAGCAAAGGACTTGAATAATTACTTCTCCAAAGGTAGTATCCAAATAGTCAGCATGCTCATGCAGTGATATTTAATACCATTAGTTACTAGAGAATTCAAATCAAAATCACAATGAGTTATCATTTTACTTCCAGTAGCATGTTTATAACGGCAGAGAAGGGAAAACAAATGTTGGCAAGGATGTAGAAATTGGAACCCTTGTGTATTGCTGGCAGGAATGTGAAACGTTGCCACTGCCATGGAAGACAGTTTGGCAGCTCCTCAAAAGGTAAACATAGAATTACCATATGACCCAGGAATTCCACTCCTACATATGTACCTATGAGAGCCAAAAACATATGTACACAAATGTTCACAGCAGCATTATGCACAATAGCTAAAAGTAGGACAATTTCCATCACTTCCATCAGGTGATACATGAATAAAAATATAGACTATTATTCAATAATAAAATAAGATAGGCACAAGAGGAAGGAACAGTGTAAACACTACCATAAGTAAAAGAAGCCAGTCACAAAAACCCAAATACTGAATGATCCTATTTTCACAATATCTGGAACAGGCAAACCCCTAGACACAACACATAGCCACATGGCTGTGGGGACTAAAGGTAGGAAAGGAATGTGAATTGACTGTTTGGTGGGTAAGAAGCTTCCTTTTTGAGTGATGAAACATCTTAGAGTTTAAAAGTGGTTATATACAGTAAAATTAATGAATTGTGTACTTTAAAATTGTTAAAGTAGTGAGTTTATGGTACCTGATCTTTATCTCAACAAAAAGAATTCCAAACCAGGGGAGAAAATAAAAACAAAGAAGCCATGTGTATTAGTCAGCATTCCCATCACTGAGACATGATGCCTAACACTCACAAGTTTAGTTTGGCTTATGATTTGGGGAATTCAGTCCCTAGTCATCTGCTTCTAAAACAGAAGCATCATGGCCAGAGGCTGTGGTGGAGCAAAGATATTTAGTTCATGTTAGCTTGGAAGCAGACTAGAGGAGCAGTGTCTGAGAAGAAAGGGCCAGGAACCAGACATAGCATCCAAGTTTACAAGCCTGTGATTCACCCAGACATGCTCAGAAATGTGTTCTACCAATCTGCTAGGCATTTCTTAGTCCAAGCAAGTTGATATATCAGGATTGATTGATGATCACACTTTGGGATCCAGGAAATAGGAGATGTGGTGAAAACAGAGCAGTTAATACCCAGGACACCAGTGAGGCAGATCCTAGATGAGGACTGGGCATGTGGGCACAAAGAAGCTGTGGGAGAACATCTGTGGGGAGATAATAGTGACATTGTACCTGATGTGTTCAAGAGTACTGAAATTTAGAGGTTTGGGGGAGAGTCTGCAGAAATATAAAGGAGACAAAATTTATTAGTCTAGGCTGTCCAGACAAACAGAACTAACAGGAAAGACTGTAGATAGATACTTGATAGCTAGCGAGCTAGATGACAGATATTCATTATAAGGAACTGATCACATGGTTATGGAGGCTGTGTAGTCCTAAAATCTGGATTTACCAAACTGGAGACCCAGTAGAGCAGATGGTGTTAGTTCGAATCCAAGTCTGAGACTGAGGGCAGGAGAAGATCAGAGCCCTGCTTGAAGGCAGTCAAGCAGAAAGAGAATTCTCCATCCTTTGCCCTTTTTGTCCTATCCAGGTTTTTAACTGATTGGAGGAGGCCTGCCTACAGTGGGAAGGGCCATCTGCTTTATTTATCTACCAATTTTTTGTGAGCGTTTCTAGGGATGCAACCCAGGGCCTTACACATGCCTAGTTAAGGCTCTACCACTGTAGCTAGTCAAGGCTACAACCCCAGCCCCTATGTCTACCTAAAAACAACGTTATAGGCACATTCCAAATAACTCATTGCCCAGTAAAATTGATGCATAAAATTAACCATTGTACTACAAAAATTAGTGAAGAGTTCACTTACTGATTTCACAGAAAATAAGTAGATGGTCATATTCTGTGTAACTTTATGTAGCTCAACTGAGAATGGTAATTATATAGTAATAATGTAGATATTAAATCTTTAATCAAATTTTGACTAATGGCAACTGTAGTTTAATAAGAGGGGAAGTGTGTGTGTGAGAGAGAGAGAAAGAGAGAGATGAGAGACAGAGAGACACAGAGAATAACGTGGAAGAGTAAAACAGAGCTAAACTCTAAATCCATATCTTCCACAGTGGGGAGCCAGCCTATGCTGCTGAATCATAAGTAATGCTAAAATATTGTGTTGTTTACTGAATTAAAAGCAAAAATAGGAGCAAGTCTTCAGAAGTTTCACATGGTAGCCTGTTAGAAAAGGAAACAAGATAGTCATGAAGAGTGAAGTGTTTGTTAGTTTTGCTTTGGTTTGGGGGTTTTATTTCAGTAATGGTTCTAATATTTAAACTATTTCAGTCAAAATATATATATGCATATGTAGCATTGATAAAAATAAAAACTAATTTTTAAAATTTATAGTATTTAGACCTGGAAAAAATCAATGACTCTATCCTATTTGCCTCAACTAATTTATTGTTCTGTGTGGACTTCGAGATTGCTTAGGGGAAGAAATTTTTTCTGCGTGAAGTTATACAGGTATTTTGTGCTGTGTTGTGCTGTGTGTGTGTGTGTGTGTGTGTGTGTGTGTGTGTGTGTATTCCTGCGTTTTTGGGTCTGCAAAGATGTGCTTCTTCATTTACATATGATGAAATGAAAGAAGACACATTCATACATATTAATGTTGACTGGTTCGCAAGCAGCAGGGAGTAAATAGTGTGAACCTTGTAAGAAAAGATAAGAGACAACCTAAAGTAATAGAATTCATTAGACAAATAATAAGCTGACATTAAATTCTAAGAAAATATAACTAAACAGTTCTTCAGAATATACACACATTGCCTTGATGAAGTAATTGGAGATAGATGTAACTATTGTTTTTTGCTTTGCATTCATTTTCCAAAAAAGGAGAAATCAGTTAATTTTCATTGTTAAAAATAAGCAATTATTCATCATTAAGCTTATAAGCATAGCTATCAACAAATTCTTGACAGTTGCTAGGAAAAAAAATACTGAAAGAAATAAATATTAAATGACATCTGCTATTTTTAAAAAGAAAATTTGTATTCAAAATATATAAATTTGGTTGATAAAAATTAACCAGCATTTTAGGAAGATTTGTACAATAGTATGGCATTGGGGACTGTGGCAAAGTTCCAAAATAATACAAGATTTGCTGAGGTAAAATTTTGGAATGGAAAATACATAATACACAATTTCACCCTTAGAATTGTAACACACCCTGCTTGGTCACAATGACCTAATCCAGGGAATTTCTATCTTCTGAGAAATAGTTTGGCTTAGATTGGACAGAGATGATCAAAAGTTGTTGAAAACACCTAGACCAACTCCATTAATGAAAAACACATACAACTGACATCAATGTGTGTGTATGTATATAACAAACAAGAGAAAACTGTGGATTCTGTTGGTAATCCTTGGCTCCTTTTCTCTGAGAATAAGGAACAGCCATCCTCAGCTTGTTCCTTTCCTGAACACTGCACAGAAGCCATGGTTCATGGAAAAGATGACCACCTGTTCTTCCTTGTTTTAGAACTTTATTATGAAACACTAGTATGTGGTCATGCTTCCTACAAATATTTACCCGGAGTCTTTAACTCTGATTTCATTTTGTGCATTGCTTGTCTCTAATGTACTTGGCTGGTGTCTTAATTATTTTTCCCGTTGCTGAGACCAAAGTTAAGGGAGGAAAGGTTTATTTAGCTCACAGTTTGTAGAGGTTTCATTTCATGGTTGGCTGGCTCCAAGTCAGGGTGGCATGGCAGAGGGGTGTCATAGAGCAGGGAGGTCAAAGGCAGCAAAAGCATCCAAGCAGCAAGGAACAAATGACAAGCCCCTTCTGTCCCTTGTATCTTAACCAGGTTACCCACCCTTAAAGCGGGTTGCACGGACACTCTTAATCTTAACATTGTACTCTTGAACTCAGTATCACATACCCTAGATCCAGCAACCACCGAAAAGCCCCACCTGTGACTGCAAGAGGCTTCAGGGACACATCTAGATGTAAGCCATAGCATCTGGTGCTGGCTGTGGTTGTAGATTTTGTGAGTCTCTCTTCTGACTATTCTGTTTATGCTCTCAGGTCTGATACTGTGTGCTGTGTTTCTGGTTTAAAGTTGAAGTTGAAATTGTGCCCTTTTTTTGCATAAGCATGGACATTAAGATATTTTCTAGGCAGCAGCACCATTATATATCCCTCCAGGAGTAAGTATTGGCTGGGACACTGTTCAACCATTTCAAACTTGGTAGCTCCAACCTTCAGAAGAGTATCAAAGAAGTAGCTTATCTGGTATTTTTTTTTCTCTTTTCATGCTGCATGCACAACTGAAAGCCACAGAGGAATAGATGAATATATATATGTTGCCAGTGGATGCAACTTCCCCATGGCAAGTGTCTACTGGCATTGTTTATTCTGTTTTCTATCTCCTTTCTCTGGTAACAAAACTCCTTTACAATTAAATTCCATGAGATTGTAGAGGGACTGATTTATCCACTACCACCTCAATTCAGAAAGGCAAAGTATGTACATAGAGGTTTAGAAACAAGAAAGAGAGGGGAAAGCAGGGAGTTAGGGAAATTCATTCTCTGGACTTCGTCCAAGTTACAGAAATAGGTAGCATCTCATCTGCTTCTAGGATCTTGTGTTAGCACACATGAAATTCTGATACGATTTGTTTTAATGCTTTTTTACTGCTTCCCAGTTTTATGTTAGCTTACTGCAAGCATTGCCAGTCATTTTGGTCACTGGAATCATTCAATGAACTTGAAAGTGAGGATTGAGAAAATGAACCCGAATGTTCTACAATAATGTCTAAAATTTTATTTTCTGAAAATTCTCACTAGTTCTTCAAATGAACTAAGGTTTGTATACATATGAGTTGTGATGGAAATGATAGTGAATGCTTAATTTTAAAGATATTTATTAAAGTGAACAGCACATTGCCATTAAAACTCCTTGAAATATTTCCTCTTTGCTTTGAAAATACTTATCCCATCATTTTGGCCACTTTTTGAAGCAGTTCTGAAAGTTCTCTTTCATGAGTATCTTCAGTGGTGCTGTCATGACTGTCTCAACACTCTGAATCCATTCAAAATGTTTCCCTTTCCAGATCATTTTGACTTTGGGGTGAAGTCAGAAATCACACAGTGCCAGATACAGTGAATAAGGCAGATGAGGGCACACAGTCATGTTTTTACAAGCCTTCCTTTCTGTTGGATGGCACTTGGCAGCAGCATTCTCTCTCTCTCTCTCTCTCTCTCTCTCTCTGTGTGTGTGTGTGTGTGTGTGTGTGTGTGTGTGTGTGTGTATAATCATACCTCGTAAAGGCCCTCAGGAGAGAGAACTTCAGGACTGCTTCATAAAGGCAAGAACAATGGGATAAGTGTGTTGGAAGTGAAGGCGGGTATTTAGAGGGGGATTAAAAGCAATGTATTATCTACAATAATTTTTTCTCAAATCTCAGCATTCAATGTATATTTTGATCACACTTCACCATTCATTGTGGCATCCATTAGCTGAATCACTAGTTAAATGATTAAACAACTGACTGCTGCAGAAAAGCAGGTGCTTGATTGAGCCTTTGTGATGTTTCACAGCATTCACATGTTTGTCCTGAAGAGCCTGCTGCCTCCCGAAGAGAGCAGGAGAGACCCCACCTCCCACGCCACAGAGAAGGCTGAAACCAGGACAATCACTCATGGCACAGACTGGAGATGCTCCAGTTACTGAGCAGAGAAGCCACATCCAGTAAAAGATCCCACTTTAGGACAAAAATAATCAGTGACCAATGCTTCACAGGCTGCATCTGAGGGAAATGAAAGCTTTGGATCACTGAAAAGATATGTGATTAAAGGGAATTGTGGACTAGTTCACAAACCGAAGTTGAAAGATGCTGCCTCCAGAAACTTCTCAACACAGTTGAGCCTGGTGCAAGACAGAACAAGACCTCTCCTACTGAGCTGCAGATCTTAGATTATCCAGAAACTCCAGAGGACCAGACCAGAGTAGACAAGCCTCTCTTCATCACACGGGACAGCCAGCCTTTGAGGTGGTCACTGAGGATCCTGCCTCCTGGTATTGCATCCTGGCGTATAGTTGTGCCCAGGTGGTCTGTGTGACCAACAGCATATGGCGTAAGTGTTGCTATGCTGCTTATGAGATTAGGTGTTAGAAGGCTGCAGCCTCGGTCTTGGTCACTCTCTCATTTGCCTGCGTTCCCTCTAGGATCACTGCTTCAGAGGAGGACGTATTGTGAGGAGTCCTATGGAGAGGTTCTTATGGGGAGGAGCTAACACCTTCTGTCAGCAGCCATGTGAGTCAGTGTGGAAGTGAATCCTACACTTTAGTAAATTTTTCAGAGGCTGCACCCCAAAATGAGAACTTGTCTGCAATCTCTACAAGACTCTGACCAAGAGATGTCCAGCTTGGCCAGGTCTGAATCCCAAACCCTCAGAAACTGTGAGATAATAAGTGATTATTAATTTCATTTTCTAAATATTACAGTTGTTTATTACAAAGCAATAGATAACTAACATACCACCCTGGCATCACAGTGAGAAAGTCTGTACCTTAATTATCAGAAACAACTCTGTCTCCAGATCTTGCAATATACTGATGCTTTTGTCAACTTAAAATGTATCATTTATAATCCAGGATGTTGACCAGTCATGCTCAGTGCGTATTTTGTCACTATCATTCATTTATTCCACAAATGTGGCTTTATCACCTACAGTACCAAGTCCTGGCCTCAGACTCCCTGAATAACACCATGGAAGAGTGACAAAGTTGCACTCTCATGGGTTCATGTTACTGGTGACAAACCATAAAATGGAAACCAGTATTTTAAAAGGTAATTGTATCTGGTGACAACGTTCATGGAAGAAATGAACAGGTAACTAGGATGAGGGAAACTAGCTATGTGGCTAACTTCTCTGGATAGGGCGCTACATTCCTCACTTTCCTGTTGCTGAGATAAAACATGCAAACCTGCAATTTATAGGAGATGTTTATTTGCATCTCAGTTTTTAGTGGGTTCAGTTCATGCTCATCTGGCTTCAAGGCAGAAATGGCATGGTGGCAAGGCCTATTAGAGGACAAGTGCTCATCTTGTGGCATACAGGAAGTAGACAAGAAAGAGAAGAGCTAGGACAAGAATACCCTTTCAGGTCACACCCCAGTGACTGCTTCCAACAAAGCCCCACTTCCTGACAGCTCAGTCAGCCAAGAGCTCGTCAGTGGATAAATCCACTGATGAGTGTAGCAGCCCCATGATCCAGTCACCTTCCAAAAACCCCACTTCTGAACACAGAGATTTTGGCAGGACTTGCTAGGGCTAAACAATAACAGGTGGTCATAAAACTCTCTCTGAGGAATGGCATTTGTGTAAAGCAAGCCACAGGAAGAGCTTCAGAAAAGAAACCAAGGAAGAAAACAGCTAATAAACGTGTCTAAGTAGCAAAATGGACCAGCAAAAATCTTCTTCCCCACGGAACTCCTATCCATGCCCTGCAGCTGCTGCCTGAGGACGGCTCCCAAAAATGATGCCCAGGTGGGCAGCCTTCCCTTCAACACGTTTGATTTCACATCCCCTCACCCAACATCCCTGGCCTTTTCTGAGGAGCAGTAGAAAACACTCTTGGAGTTCGTTTTATTGAAATACTGCTTCACAGGCTAGAAATGAAAGATTATTTTTCACTGTATAGACAATATTTGAGAAATTCTTAACTCTATCCACATGATTTGAGAAATTCTTAACTCTATCCACATGTTTTGCACAAGCATTTCATACACAACTTTCTATCTACCAGTTTCCCCTAAGCTCTAAGGGAATCATGTATTTTGGAGATCAAGTATATTTTATCACATTTCCCAGGCTGTTCTCCTGTCCAGCTGCTAGAAGTGACCCTTGGGGGCTCTGTCATGCCTCATGCCTGCTGTGTGTACCTGGGAGGGTCACGGGGCAGATGCATGCCGTTCTGCTTGCGTGGCTCCTTCCGTTGCCATCTTACTCCTCCAGCAGCCCTGCTTGGTGAATCTACCCATGTTTTTGAGGAAGTGTACTCTGAAAGTTCCAACAGCACCTCCTATCATCAGAGACACAAGGAAGAAACGAACAGATGAGCAGACACTGCACTACTTCCCCCAGTGCAAACCCTCCAGCTGTTCCAAGCATCCATGGATCAGTCCTTCTTCCACAATCTGGCTGCAAAGCACAGCTAATGTTTAGCAGCAATTAATTTAGAGGAAAATTATGCATTCTTTACGTTGTGCCACATGATATGGTATCAGAATCGATCATCCAAGTCAGATTTATGCCCATCCTCATCATACTGGGTTGAGTTAAGGGAAGATAGTGACCTTTGGAGAGAAGCTGTCCTGTGTGCAGCCCTCCTGGTTCATGTGACAGTATAATGCCATTGAAAATCTGGCTAATTTTTCTTTCCTGTCCCCTAGACTCCCTGTAACATAAATTACAATGATGCTCAAAGTGCCAGCAGATTGGTAATTGAAAGAACTCTTGGCATCATCAAGAAGGGTCAGAAGGGGAGAAAGGTCTATCTGAATACTGCTGTCGTGCCCTTTCCAGAAATACCTTACTCCCTCCTGGACGGGTGACAAACTGACTTAGTACAATCATGGAGTGTAGATTATACTTAGACGAAAAGACAGAGATTAATGAGTGCAAACTGATCATTGTAACATATGAGGATGGTGTAACAGTTGGGAGGGGCTTAGCGATACTGCAAGGTACACTATTTGCAACAATTCTAGATTATATTCTTTTAAATACTAACAGAGAACTCCCAGATTTGGTGAAGTGTTGCAAAACTGTATGATATTATTTGTACCTTTGTTCTTATTTTCTTTTTTTTCTTTTTTGGTAACCTTGTTCTTATTTTCATTCAGAACATCTCTAACACATTGTATACTCCCTGGGTGGGACCAAAGCAGAGGTACATTCATTATTTAATATGAAGGTAAAAAATAATAAACATTTCAATATCAAAACATAATCTTTTACAAATGGGAAGGGGTCTAAGAGATGGAGGGATGAAGGAGAGGGAAAGGGAAAATAAAAAGAATTAAGAAGTGCTATATGCATATACCAACTGCCCAGAATGAAGATAATCATTATATACTACAAACATGAACTAATAAATTTTGGCGGGGGGGCACCGGGGATCAAACTTACAACCTCACACCTGCCAGACAGGCACTAAAGTTACTGAGCCAAACTCTCTGCCCTAGTTTTTTTGAGGCAGGGTCCCACTATGTAGCTCAGGCCAGCCTTGTGCTCGCATTGTAGCCCAAGCCGGCCTCAAACTCACAATACTCCTCCTACCTCAGCCTCCCAAGTACTGGGATTAAAGGCATGCGCCACTACACCCAGCTAATAAAAATTCTAACAATTAAAAAAAAAAACAGTCTCATGACTTGGAGGAGGAAAATTTTTCATAAATATTTATTTTTAACAATCATTAACCATAAAGGAAAACATAAAGGTAAATTGGGTTATATTTAGATGAAAGACTACTTCAAAAGATACCATTAAGAAAAAAAAAAAACAGATTTCAGAGTAGAAGATTGTTATGATTTTGATCTAAAATGTCCCCAAAAGTTTTGCTCTCAGAACCGGGGCTTTGGAAGGGGATTAAAATGGGGTGCTGTATCCATCAGTGGATTCATCCATTGGTGAGCTCCCATGACTGTGCTCTTTGGAATCAGGGCCTGGTTCGAAGGGGTGGATCACTGCATGTGTGACTGGAAGGGTATGTTCTTGCCCTTGGCTCCTCCCCTTGATCTCTGCTTCTTGGCCATCACATGGTGAGCCACTTTCCTCCACCATGCCATCCCACCATAACATTTCTGGAGTTAGTTGACCATTGACTGTACTCCAAAACTATGAGCCAAATATCCTTTTGCTCCTTTAAATTACAAGTGTTAGATATTGTGTCCCAGAGACAGGAAAATGATTAATACAAAAATATTTGTATTGCCTACAAATTAATTACAAATAGGCAGACCATTCAATATGAACATGGTGCAAATCCCTGAATGAACACCTTAAAATAAATGGCTCCCAAATAGCCAATAAGTATATGAAAAGGTACTAAACTGCAGTTGCATTAGGAAAGTAATTTCAAACTGCAATGTGGTACCAGGATACACTCACCAGAATGGCTAACATTAAAGAGACAGATAATATCCAGTGTTGGTTTCTGCAACCATGACATACATATACTGCTAGTGAGAGCATCATGATATAATCACTTTGAAAAGGTATCTTTAGTTAATATCTATTAAAACTAAACATATGTACATCACGTGGACCAGCAATTCCACTCCTAGATGTCTAGTCAACAAAAATGAGTGTACAATTCACTGAGAAAGATATATAAGAATTCATAACAGCACCATTAGCAATAACTAAAAATTAAAGCCCAAATATCTATCAACAGTAGAATAGTTGAGTAAATTGTGGTGTGTGTTCCTACAGTGCAAAACTTCAATCACAGCTGTATGCAACAACATGAGGAATCTCACAAATGTGTACAGTGTTAAGGGTAAGAAGCCAAACACAAAGGATCATGTACTGCATGATTTCATTTGCAAACATTTCAGAAATAGGTGAAACTGATCTATGGAGTTAGAAATGATTATTATTGGAAAGTCATTAGGGATGAAAAAGGGACTGGAGAGGCTTTGGGGATTCTGATGAGATTCTGCCTCCTGATCTTGGTGCAGATGACTCACACAGCAAGAATTCATCAAGGGGTAGAGTGATGATTGTCATTCTTTCTTGCTTAACCACTGACATAAAAGCTAACATAGCACTCTCGCCAGATGAACACATGAGCAAAACATGATATTTCCATAGAATAAAGTGTTATTCAATAGAATTAAAGTACTAATATATGATACAGCTTGGATGAACCTTGAACACGTTGTGGTAAATGAAGGAAGCCTGTCACCAAGGTCACATTTTATGTCATCCTATTTATATGAAATGTCCAAAATAGGCAAGTGCAGACTGATAGAAAGCAGTTTTGGTGGTTTCCAGGGGCTGGAAGGATGAGGGCATGGGGAATAATTAGTAACACACATGGGATTTCATTTTGGAATGATGAAAACGTTCTGGAATTAGATAGCAATGTTGGTTGTGCAACACTATAAATATTCTACAAATCATAGAATTGTTTACTTAAAAGACATGAATCTTATGATGTCAAAATTATATCTCAATGTTAAAAAATCCTCTCCATTGATAGTATATTGTATGCAAGGACCTGACTTTCCACAACCATTAAGATATTTGTATTCTTTAATTGTCAGTTGGTACTGGCCACCTGAATCATTGAAACTATATTTTCTGCATTCATTTCATTTTCCTGGGTCCAGGATACTCAGTTTTCAATACAGCATAACTTTTCCATCAAAATTTTGTGGACCACAATGAACCACTTTTAAATATTTGAAGACAAATCAGTAGATTGAGGGATGTAAAATTTTGTGTACATTGCAAAGCACTAAAGCTCTGTTACTTCTAAATTATTCATGTGTCCACAAACACATGCCTATTATAGACCATATATCTAAAAGAGGCCATCCATCAGGAGAAAGTTGACACTTCTCTAACAAATGGTCATGAATCAGGGTTCTCAAAGTTGTTTATACTCTTTTATCTAGTAATTATATATCTAGGATTGTACCCTAGAGAGATAATTAGTAATGCTTTTACAAATTTATTTTAAGGGGGTGTATGCCACTAGGTTGACTCAGTGAAACAGACTTGTTTAAATGATAGGAGAAGAACAAAGCAGGTGGGAGTCAGCAACAACTGCATACAGGAGTGATTTGGGGTACAGAGTCTGCGAGAGTCAACCGGCTCATTTCTACCTTCCTGGAGAACAAAGAAATGCTGGCAATGGGACATTACAATTGTAAGCTAGATATGCCATGACACTATTGATCCCCTGACTATGTGAATGCAAATTCCCTCTGTTCTCCCTTCTCCACTCTCCTCTCCATTCATCTTTCCATACTTAACTTAGTTGTGCAGGCCTGACCCTGGTTACTAAAATCCCTAGAGAGAATTCTGATCAGCTTTTGGCCTTGACCAGTTAAAATCTGCTGCACAGCTATGATCTGGAAACATCTCTAGAAATGGCACTGGGTTATGTAAATAGGTGTGGAAAGTAGGACAATGAAAGTAGCTGGGGTGTTAAAACAAGGACATCCTCACTCACTGGCACCAATGAGTTCTCCGCCAAAACATTTGATCTTTCTTCTGTAGATACATAAGACCTAAATGGGAGGAAGGGAAAGGAAGGGAAATGGGGCCACCTTTTCTCTCCTGATTAGTTTATATTGCTTTGAAAAGGCACATAACAGGCCAGGAAATGTGTGCTCCTTTAGTGGGACTCCATGGAATTCTAACTTCTGACTTAATGTGGCAAGAGACAGTATCCGTATTTAGAGGCCATGCTCTTAGAACTTGCTCTACTTTCTACCTTAATGTCCCAAAAGGTTCAGACATCCTAGGAAAAATATCTAAAGGGATTGTGTGATAGCATCAAAAAAAATTTCATTAAACTTCTCCTCAGAAAAGAGGCACCTACTTATTATTTAAAAAGGGACATTTGCCCCTGTTTTGGTTACTTTTTCGCTCGTTGCTGAGACAAAATACCTGACGCCCAAAGTTAGGGAAGGAAAGGTTTATTCTTACAGTTTCTCAGGAGTTTCAGTCCATAAGTTGGTTCCAAAGCAGCATGGGGTGACGGGGTTACAGTTCATGGTGGCTGCAAGCTGCAAGCCACAAGCCATGCTGACAAGAGAGAGAGAGAGAACTGGAAGAGGAAGACCTGCCTTCCCTTACACTGTATCTCAGCTCTACCCCTGGGCGGGTGTAGCAGTCATGTCATTAATCCTGGTGCTAGACAACAAACTGATCACAAGCATCAGACTCAGCCCCATCAAAAGTACATGAGGACTTGGGGGTACATAGCACATTACCCAATACAGCCCCTAAACTTTCATCTCACTCCCCAGAACATTCATTCATAGTCACACCAGTGTTTCTGAAACAGTGTAAAAGTTTATAGTTAGGTATATTCAAGAAGGGTTAATCAATTGTCCTCAAATATTAGAGTAGATCATGAGATCATCTAGGAAGTATATGGAAAATGTAGATGGAATCCACGAATACATGGTTTTGACAGACACAGTGATGCGAGTGATCTACAGACCAGTCTTCAAGATGGCTCCCAATAATCACTCCTACATTAAACAGGTTGATTTTTGTAATTAAAACAATGCAGCAGATACAGTCAAGTGTTGAAGTTTCCCCTTTGCTATTGGACACCCTTTTTGGGGACCACCTGCTGAGCCTTTATGACCCTCTGCATGTGGAGAAGTCATCCTGGCAAGGAACTCAAGCTTCCAACCAACAGCCATTGTCGTCCTGCTGGTCATGACAGTGGGCCATGTGGGAGGTAGCCATAGGCTCTGGACAAACCCACAGAGGACAGAAGTCCAGCCAAGATCCTGCCTGCAGCCTGTTGGGAGACCCTCAGCCAGAACTGCCCTGTTCTGCTCCTTCTGCATCCCCAACACCTGTGCTCTGATGGAAATGATAATTGATAATAAGTTTAAGTTAAGTCTTGTGATTTGTGACAGAGCAATGGGTATAAAGAGCACTCAAATGCAGTAAGCTATTGATCCTATTAGCCCATTGTCTTAGTTACTTTTCACTCATTGCTGAGACAAAACACCTGACATGCAAAACTAGGGAAGGAAAGGTTTATTTATCTTACAGTTTTTGGAGGTTTCAGTCCATAATCAGCTGGCTCCAAGGCAAGGTGGCATGGTACCAGGGCAACACTTCAAGGTAGCAGCCGAGCAAAAGCAGCCAGGGTCAAAGAGGGAAAGCCTCTTCTCCTCCCTTATATTGTACACAGGACACCCCATTCCCAGGGTAGGTGCAGCATTCACAAATCTCCTTGCCTTCCTTTGCACAGGATGAGGATGTTTACAAAGTAAGAACCCTGACTCCCTGCCGAGTCTCTCAGCTAAACTTCTGACCTTCTCAGATTGACACAGTGAACAGGAAACTGTGCTCTACACCCCAGGATGTAGAGCTGTTGAGTTAGTTAATTAAGCTTCTAGACTTCTCAAGTTGACACAGTGTATAAACCATAACACCCACTCTTTGAAACCAGTTACATAAAGAGTTTTGCATCTTATATATGATACCACAGTTGATATTTGTTCACAAGTTAATGTCCAGTATGATAAAAAGGTAAAGTTACTATAAGTGTAATTCTTAATTCCAAATACTAAGCAGTAACACTTTAAAGGGATCTTTGCTGCATTTAATTAATAATAATCTAATCCTTGAGCCAAAATTAAACATAGATTTCTTCATAAACTCCAGAAGTGTCTGAAAATTTTTGCTTATAGTGGGGGAAATGAAACCTAGAGTTTCATGCATGGTAGGAAGATATAGTATCACTGAATTATAACTCCAGGCTAAGCTGTTTTCAGTTTTAATGTCCACAGTAGGGCCAGGTATATCTATATAAATAATTCACTATTTACTGCCAACAACCAGACTCTGAACTTTAGCTATGTTATTCACAACCTCACTGCCCTTTCACTAGATGAGTATTGTTATCCCCATTTTACAGATGGGAGGACTGAGCTTCAGAGAGATGGATTAGACTTCTATCACTTTTCAAATAACAAGGGAAGGAGTCAGAACTTACTATTTTCAAAACACCTGACTCAGTTTTTGTTATTGGTTTTGATGGTGACCATACTCCTGGGTGGGAGTTGGAGTAGGTTAATCTGTACTAGCATTTTCCTTGGTTTCCTGTCCCCACTCCAATGCTGGGGCTTGAACCCAGGGCCTTCACACTGAGCTACATCCTTAGCCCCTTTTTCAGTTTTTATTTTGAGACAGTGTCTCACTAAGTCACTAATACTGGGCTCAAACTTGTGATCTTCCTACATCAGCTTCTTAGAGTGCTAGTAGTACAGGCATGCACCACCACATCCAGCTAGAACATTCCTTATGCATATATCCATCTATTGGTCAACAGCTATTTTTGAATGCTCCCTGTCCATTCAGCACTGTGCAGAGTGATAGGAAGTTGGTGGAAATGAACATGGGCTCTACCTCCACCAAGCATGTAAACACTGGTGAGCCAGTGACCCAGAATGTGTACTCATTTTCCAGTGAGAGCCACAAAGGTTAATATTCCCTTTGACGCCGGGCATGGTGGCACATGCCTTTAATCCCAGCACTCGGGAGGCTGAGGTAGGAGGAGCGTTGTGAGTTCAAGGCCGGCTTGGGCTACAACGCGAGCACAAGGCCAGCCTGAGCTGCACAGTGCGACCCTGCCTCAAAAAACCAGGGCCGGGAGTTTGGCTCAGTCACTTAAGCACCTGTCAGGCACGAGGTTGTGAGTTCAATCCCCAGTGCTGAAAAAAAAAATAAAAAAGATTCCCTTTAACAAAATATGCCTGATGCTTGCAAATAACAACTTTAATAAAGTGACACAGAGAGCTATTTAATTGTGTTAATGGTATTCAGAACACATCTAGCCCAATCATCTTTTTTATAGAAGAACCTGAGATTCAGAGAGGACCCAATGAAAGGAAGCTGAACCTAACTCAGTATGAGAGACTAAGTCAGAGCTCCCTGCACGGCCATCCAGTAGCTTCCCAAATCCACAGATCATGAGGTGAAGCCACCACAATTTTCTAAATTGTTGGGACACCAGAGTCAGTGCTCAACTCCAACTGCTTCCAGACAGTAGTGCTCAGTCCCTGATTTTGAAAACCCTAAACTCTCACTTGTGTGGAGACCAAATACACCAGCATCCCTAGAGCCGGATGGAGCTGCAGGACCGGCCAAAGTATACAGGTTATTTCACTTTGAAAACCCTGGGCTGAGATCCTGATGACAGAGGCTTGCTGACTGTTATGCAATGTTTATAGCACATTGCTTCTCAACTAGTGCTTGCTTGGATAATGTCCCACATTCACATTTTTCCTTGAAACTTTAAATGTGACTATATTTAAGAATAGGTTGCTCTGATGCAATTAAGAGGAGGTCTTAGCACAGTAGGGTGAACTTTACATCAACTATGGCCAGTGTCATTGGAGGAGGAGACACCCAGGGACACACACACACACACACACACACACACAGAGAGGAAAACTTCATGAGAAGATAGCCATGTGATACCAGAGGCATAGGCTGGAGTCATACAGTTGAAAATAGAGGATGCAGGAACAGCTGGTCACCATCAGAAGCCAATGGGAGACCAGCTCTGTTCATGCCTTGATTGTAGGCCTATGGCCTGCACCTTTGTGGGAGAATACATTTCTGTTTTGTAAGCCACGGCATTTGTGAAAGGTTGGTACCTAAGGGGACCATACCTATCTCTAAATCGAGTGGGAGCTTCTCTATATATATCTCTCACTTGGGTGGTCCAGTTCTGGCCAGCCATGCCTTAAATCTCCATCTAGGCCTATTGTGACCCCTGTTCTCCCTTACATGACACATTAGTCAGCATTGTCATCTTTGGTACACAATACTTGACACTCAAAACTTAAAGGAGTGGAGGTTTAATTTGGTTCACGGTTTCAGGAGATTCAGTACATGGTCAGCAGATTCCAAGACAAGAATACCATGATGGAAGAAAAGTTACTTAGTTTATGGCAATCATGAAGCAGAGAACAGGGGACCAGTGCCAGAACAGGGACCACAGCCTATGGAAATCACTTCAATTGTTCTGTGAATTCTTCAGAGTCAGAGAGGAGGGGCCAGGGGCCACATATAATCCCAAAAGTCACACCTTCATGGCACACCCAAACACAACATACTAGATTGTGTGATGCCTAGGTAGATACCAAAGACAATCAAGTGGATACAATTAAGGTGAACCATCACACACAGCTTCTCTTGTGTCAATAGTGAATGTCTTGTGCTTCTGCCTTGCACTGTCCTCCTGATTTCCTCAGCAACAAAGGCACTAGTGGGGCTCCTTGGTCCCTGATTTATAAGACTCCTCGGTCTTCTAAACTGACCTGATATTGCACGTAGAACACATTTTCTTAGTACTACTTTCAGTCTCCAATCTTTTGCTCTTTCAGTTTCACTCAGGGAGGGAGGAAAAGACAGTATTTAGAGAACAGACTTTAGAGCCAGAGAGAACAAGCTCATTACCTGGCTCTAACGTTTAGTGCCTGTGTGGTCGTGGACATATTTTTCAACTTCTATGGACCTTAGCTTTTCAACTAGTAAGGTCCATAACACTAGGGGGAGAGAGTAGTATCTTCCACATAGAGTGCTGTTATAGGGATGAAAAGAGACAATGTCTGCCAGCATTTAGCATGGAGTCTTCAGCACATAGTTGAAGCTAAAATCTCAAGAACTTGGCTTCTCCCAATCAGTTCTACCTTTATATTCAGATTACCTCTAATAATTAGTCCAATCTCCTACTCTGTTGCTCCCATGGAATCCATTTTTCCTGGGACAAGATCATGCCTTGTGTAAATCACTTTCTCCTATTGTTTTGTGAATTCCTCAGAGTCAGAAACAAACCTATCTCTCCTTATAATGTGATAAAATGACACACCATCCTCCCAAACCTCCAATGTGCTGTCAGAAGAGGCAGAATTATTGACTAAGAAGGAATTTTGTTATCTGACTTAAGAAGAGTGATTGTGAGTGAGTGTGTGTGCACACTGTTTTAGAATTCATTTCCAAAAATCTATATGGAAAAATCTTCTGGGTTCATCCAAGAGAAGCAGAATCTATATCTGAAAGGGAAACGGTAACTATTCTCTGTTTAGGGCAGAAGCTGGGGAAATCATATCCAAAACCTTTATGTAAAAACCTAGCTCACTATATAATGTGCAAAAACAGTAATAGGAAATGAGTGGGAGGAATCTTGGATGTAAAGTAAGAATAAATAAGGGTATTAAAAAGAGATAAATTAGTAGGACAGTGGTTGAAAGGGACAGGCTAAGAACTTAAGGTCAGGAATTTTTTAAAAACCTAAAAGAACAGAAAAGATCTTCAAAGGATTTGAAATCAGTTACATGATTCAAGTTTTAAAAACTTGAACAAGTGAAGGGTTCAATGATTAATAATTTAAGCAACTAAAAATAAAACCTGAAGCTCAGAAGCTAAAATGGAAGCCACAACAATTTCAAATCTATGCAAGGAAGAATATTAAAAATGAAAACATGAAAAAAAAAATTAAAAAGGAAGTCCTAGCCTACAACTCAGAAGGCTGAAGACTGAATAGGAAAACAGTTAAATAAGATTAAGACACGTTAGCAGTACAAATTGTTTGGGGCAAAAAAATAAAAATGATAAGACATTAAAAAGATGTGACAAGAAGGCATTTTGAAGTTGAGATATTTAAAAATGTGGATAATGAACAGTACGAAGGAAACCAAGCAGAACTCTTTGCAGAGGCTGTGGACCTCTGGGTCCTGAGGTTCTTCAGGCATGTGGTCGGAGATTTTCCAAACCAAACTTGGTGCTCAAAGCTGCAGGTCAGACAGTCTTCCAGAACTGAAGGCCAGTCTCTAGATGCAATGAGAAAACCAAGAGCTTCCTCCCACTCACTTCCTTCATTTTCCTTATTACCAAGCATCTTATTGTATGACCCTGGCTGACATTTTCCCTTAGCTCCTGCTATGGCTTTGGTAGGGTTAATGTGCTAGAAGCTAGGTGTCATTAACAAAATTATATTGAAGTGGTGAACCATGTAAGAGTTGAAAGTGATGAGGTTGTGAGGGTCCTCATAAATGGATCATATCTGTCTCCTGGGAGTAGGTCAGGTCTTAAGGGAATGGATTAGTTTTAAGAGAGTAGGTTGTTATAAAAGAAGCAGCCTGATTCCCCTTCAACTCCACCCCAGCCCCTTATTTCCTATCTTGCAACGTGACATCCCTCTTTTGCACACATTCTTGCCACATGATGCCACCAATTACCATCACAAGGCCCTCAGAAGTTGGGGCTGCCTGATCTTGCACTTTCAACCTCCAACATGTCAGCAAAATAAGTGGCTTTCCTTATAAAGTTCCTAGCCTTGTGTATTTTCTTATAGCTACACAAAACAGACTAAGATAGATTCTCCTTCCCAATAAGAAGCAGTATGAGCAGACAAGGTAGTGGGGATACTGCATGTCCAAGTGAACATAGAGAAGGGCAGTGAAGAGTCGACCTTCCCACTGTGTATTTTCTGGATTGTTTCATGTGTTCTTTAATCCTCATGATCTAAATTGAAGCAACCATCTTCCCCCAGACATTCTTCATCAGCACCTCAGCCCATTTCATGTTCTATTTGCTGGTTGACATCTTCCCTGTCAATCGAGTCAACCAAGCAAGTGACCTTGATTCTACTGTGGGCAGGCCCCTCAGATTCACCTCCATGTTTGACTTGCCAGATTTATCTTTCGTCATTGACCACCTCTTCACATTGTCAGGCCTTTACTGTAAATGAGATGGATTTGAAGACAGTCAGAGGTCCCTAAAACGAAAGGGTTTTAGTTTTCTTGTTACAGCACTAGGGATGCATCCAAAAGACAATAGTTTTCAGGGATGTGTCATATCTTGAGGACAAAAGATGGATAACAGCTGGGAAAAGTGTCAGAAAGAGGGTGTTTAGCTCCAAATCCAGGGTAAGCACGGATTCTGGAATTCATTCCATCGCACTGGGCTTTCCCTATGCTGTCCCACTTGATGTGACTTTTCACATTTCTCTGGGCTTGGTGTTGCCCTACACAGCAGAGGTAGACTGGCTATCTCCTCCATGGGTCTGCACAGACCAGTGTTCAAAGTTCCTGTCTTGCTTAACACATGTTTTATTCAAAGAAAGACCAGAAGATCTGAGAAACGGTGGAAGGCTTTGGGATCAGGTGTTTGGTAACCCTTGTCAGTCCCTCTCTGCCTCTATTCTTCCATAAACCAGAGGCCACACAAGCCAGGTATTATTGTTATTACCGCAGGACCTTTCAATTCAAGGGACCTCAGACTGGAGAAAGGGAGTTTTTCTTTCTCCAATCTGATTAAATGCTTAATCTTCTGTTGTTCTTTGATGCAGCCCAGCACTGAGAAGCTGAGGCATTTATGAGCTCTCAAGAGATGCACCCAGGCTTTGCTGAACACACTGGGAACCTCCATGTCTGGACGAATTTACAGTGGAAGAACAGGAAGACGAGGCTGCAGACATGTGTGGGAATAAACTCCAACACTGACATCCCTGGGAAAATCACCACAGCTTGTTTGAAAAGTAGCTTCATGTGGATGTTGTGCTGATGGTAATCAGATTTAAAATTAGCCCTAACGTGCCTTAATCAAGGAGGGCTTAATTGCAGGGTTCAATCAGCACGCAAAATACTCCAATGACAATCTTGCTGACAAAGCTATTTAAAAAAAAAAA